>PVJX010011295.1:0-54047 GCA_004027295.1 Dolichotis patagonum | reverse complement strand
TTTCACTGTTTTTTTCAATTCTTCTTTTACCTGGGCATGTATTTCTGATTTGAATTTCTCCATAGCTTTTCCTAGTTGCATATTTATTTCATTTGATATCATTTCAGACATTTCAGGTGTATCGCTTCTTTTTTCTTCTGTGTACACAGCTTCTAAGCTTTCTTGGGGAGGGCTAGAGCTTTTAGCCTTCCTTTTGGTCTTTCCTTTTGTCATTTTTCTATATTTCCTTGCTTTGAGCACTGTTCCAATGCTTCCTCTGCATGTGTGGCAAATTACCTCTTACACCCTCTGTTCCTGGAGCGGCAGTGGCTCCCCCACAGGCTCTTGGCTTCCTCGCAAGGTCCTAACTCCCCTCTGTGGGCTCCTGGCTCCAGAAGTTTTAAGGCAGATGCTGGGCGTGGTCAACCAGGAGCCTGTGGAATCTCAGGCAGGCTGGGCTGCTGTACTTTGTCCCAGGCAGGTCTCCAGGAGGTTCCTTGTGGGTGAAGGGTGGGCCAACAGGTCCCAAACAGTCAGGCAGAAATGCTGGTTTCTGAAGAGAATTCAGGAAGCAAGATTGAAGCAATATTCAACCTCTACTAATGTAATCCCGTGTGTCTGTGGATGACATGTGAGCTGCCAACTGACACCACACCCTAGATATGAGAACACAATCCACTGGCGTCATAGCCAGATGGAAAAAAAAAGAAAAAGAAATGCTGGCTTCTGCAAAGTTCCCTTGCCCAAACAGACCTGGCCAAGATGCTGGTCTCCTGGATGTTCCCTCCTGGATGTTCCCAATCCAAACAGTGCAGGCCAATCAGCCAGTCTCTGGGAGGTTCCTGGTCCCAACAGTCAGGCCGAGATGCTGATCTCCACAAAGTTCCTAATCCAAACAGCCCAGGCCAAGCTGCTGGTCTCTGGAAGATTCCCTGTGGGTGAAGGGTGGGCCTATAGGTCCCAAACAGACCTGGCTGAGATGCTGGTCTTCACAAAGTTCCCAATCCAAACTCCACTTGTGCTTTTTAAGTAGTTTAATTTTTTTAAATTTTCACATTGTATTTCTTGAGTTGTCTTTTGCTCTTATTTTTCTTCAAGATTGTTATTCTTTTCATTAGATTATTAAAAGCTACATTAAAAATTGCCTGATTTTTGTGTGTCATTTGACTCATGTTTATAATTTACTTGTTACACTGAAATCTAAAAATTTATGCAATAAATTGCTTCAGGAACTTTATGGATTTTAAGTTCTATGTTCTGTTTGGAAAGATTTTTTCCCTGAAAGATTATATAAAAATTTACTGAGTTTTCATCTCTATAATGGTCTCATATTTTTATCTTTAGATATTTAATCAATTTACATCATTTGCTATAAACATATAAGAATCCTGCTTTTTAGAAAAACTCATTTGAGATTTTCTCAATACTATTTATTTTAAAAGCTTATCTCACTTAATTGAAGTTCTATCTTTAAAGTATATTACGGATGTATGGGCAGTTAGATGCATTTTAAATTCTCTATTGTTTCGTCATTCTTTTGTTTTTATGGGAAAAGTCATGATGTATTTCATTAGTTCAGTTTTATAGGTACTCTTAATACCTATGTGGATTTTCCATCCCTCAATACTCTTGTTTCCCGAGCTGTGTCTCCTAATAGTATTTATATGAACTTTAGAATCTGGAGTTTGGCATCTGTTTGGAAGTTGCTTCAATTGCACAGACTGTCTTTGGAGGAAGTGATAACATTTCATTATTGAATCTCATTAATGAAGTAAGTCCTACGATTTATTCTAATCTCTTACATTCGTTGGTAAAATTAGAAAAATTCTTTGTTAAAGATTTCAATGTGATACTAATTTTATTAGTAGAAATTTTATATCTAATGTTGCCAATACAGATGAGATTTCTTCTACTTTATTTTCTAATTTATTATTGATTATATAAAAGAGAGTTGCTTGTATCTTGTACATAGTGAGATATTATTTTGAAACTTTAACCAATTCTTGCTTGCTATCTCATTTTTTCTTAACATTGAACATCCTTTCTTGGATAAGAAAGATGGAGATAACCCAAAAATGTAAAATGAACAAAAACTAATCTTTCTAGCTGTATGAAGTTCAGAGGTGTAATTGCTGAGAATTGGAGTAGTGTTTGGAGAAAGACAAATTTTGGGGAACACGTAAACATATAAACATGAAATCATCCTGTTCCTCATATATCAAATGATTTCTTGGATGATGGGAAAAGAAAAGTGGGAGGAGAAATAAGTGGGGCTAAGTGACTGATGGGTTCCTGGTAAATAATTATGCAGTAGTGGAAAGTTTAACTGAACAGTAGAGATCCATGCCCTATTTATGTGAAAAGTATGAAAATCTGCTTGATTAGATTTTCACTGGCATTAATGGCAGTGTGCATATATGTATTGTTCCAAATTCTAAGAAACATATTCTAAAATCTTGTATTTCCATTCCTTTCCTTTTCCTTAGTATGAAGCGTTTAAAAAATTCATGTATTTATTTGAAATATATTTGAATTCTATGTAGCTATAGAATGGTAGCACAAAAAGGAACTGATCAAATTACAGAAACAATTTAAAACTACCCCAAATTGAATTGGGATTTAACTTGAATTCATCATGATTATGATATAATATTAACTATGTCTGCTGAGAGAAAGTTGGATGATAAGTTATTAGTACTCATTTACAAAGCTAGTTTCTGAATTTCAACCTAATCTTAAGTGCAAAAATCTCCTGAAGACAAAAGTAAAGAATTAGAGAGTTGTACTCCAAACTCAAAATTATATTATATCAACAGGACACAAAAATTAGGCACTAGAATATACAAGGATGTTAAAGAATGTATTAACTTTTAAAAATTTGAGCTTAATATTAGCTATGTTATTTTCAATTAATAGTGGAAACATATTGATATACTTTCCATTAGTGTAAAGGTAAAAGTATTTCCTCACTAATAATAATGAATGGTAGCATTTAGCATATAAATGATACAAGCTCTTAAATTACCTTTACTTGCTTTGCAACTGCAGCTGAAGAGAATTTAATGCATTTTTTACACAGTATAATTTTATCTTGCTCATACAATGTGAGACGAGTAATGATGATATTCTAATATTAATACAGGTACAAAATATACATATTGATAAATGATAGTCATGTTTTTCAGACCGCCTTGCCAAGTCATATTAAAATGACAAATAATTGCAATTGCTTCCTAGAGAAATGGTGCTGAATCTGTAGTCAAAAGCACATTAGGGACCAGCAGTGTCCATTTGTTATCCTTTGTCAGGAAAACATGGCTCCTAATGAAAGTGAATGAAGGGACACTGATTGAGCTTGGTGACACTAACCCTTTCTCTCAACATGAGTCATGACATGGGTATTAATAAGAGGATTGAAAGGTGATGATAAAGCTTTGGTTCTTAACAACCTCATGTAATCTGGATTTGCTTTTTGTTTGACTTATTTTCTTTTTATAAAATCTAGTAATTTTCATGACCTGGGGGAGCTTTTATATAGGGGGATGAACGAGGGTTGAAAATGTGCAGAGACGTTCCAAAGACATTCTAGGGTCATTGTGTTCAGGTAGCATTCTCCAGATAACTGGAGACAACGTTATTTAAAATTGGAACAGCTCTCAAGTCAGAATTTGAGCACCTTTTAGAAAACGTAAATATACTGCTCTTTCTTTTTTTTGACCATTGCACATTATTCCTTCTTAGTTGCCTAGTTTTTTTCTTTTGAAAATTAGTATTTCTTTATACAAAATATTGCTGTAAGAAGAATTTTTTTGAGCAGGAAAACAAGTAGCCCTCTAAAAGGGAGCATGAAAATAAAATTCCAGGTCAGAAATTTCCTGGAACAATTTTCAGGAATCACAATGACTTTGTTATAAAAATAAGCAGATACAGTTTTGTCACATTTCATACCTACTGATTCTTGTTCCAGCACTGTTTAAAACTAGTACTTCCTTTTTCAGATGATATAAATATGCATGCATATTTCTATGAATGTACAGGAATATAACCTTGTATTTTCCAGTAATTTATTCAACATTTATGTGCATCATCTTTTTCCATGCACTGTGGTAGGTATTGGAAATATTGCTCACTATCTAGTGTGTAAAGATAAAAAGTAAGCAAACAACACCAATTATTACTAACTGAACACACTGAAAAACAATACTTTGCTGAGTTTCACATAAGTTATCTCATCTAATGCCTGTTATATCACTCTGACGTAGGCATAGTATATTATTGCCATTTTACAGATAGGAACCTTGGGGCAAGGGATGTTTAAGGTACCACCTAACATCATACAACTAGTGAGGGCTGAAGCCAAGTTTTGTGTTGGAAAGATTGCAAAGTCTATACTCTTTGCTTCAATATTTTTGCTGTACCATATTATACAACTGAAATATTAACACATATCAGGAGCTACAGGGAGAAAAGTGTCTAACTGCTCAGGATGGGGTATAGATGGGAGCTGAGAAGGAAAAAAATGTTCAACTAAGGAAATTTTGGGTGGGTTGGATTATCAAGGTTTTTACTATGTACACTGATAACTGTAAAATAGTGCATGTTATGCGTTATTCAGTCTCCCATATTTGTTTTTGCTTATTGTTGTAGTGTTGTTCTTTGCTTCTTTCTATAAGTTTAATAAGTGAACACAATAAAAATTGGTGTTAGGGTAGTAGAGTAGATTATTAGATGAGTCAATAGAAATTCATAAGCTTTAATTAAATGAGAAATACTCCTCCTAGTTAATAAAGACATTTAATAAGGTAGAAAAAATAAGTTTATGAGTAGGAAAATATAATTCAAGCTCAGAAAAAACTGAACACATAAAATTGAACCATTCTTGAATTATTCACTTGAAAATTTCTTTATATATGCTTATGTGTATCTATATAAAAACTTAAAACTTCATTTTTATCTGTATACATTGATCTCATTTACCCCAAAACATTAGTACATTTTAGTTGCTATAACAAAATATGTAAGCCTGGGAAATTCATAAAAAATAATAACATTTTTTCCCATAGTTCAGGAGCCTGGAATGTTCAACATCAAAGTACTGTCATGAGTTGCTGTTGTGTTTTGATGGTGGTAGAAGGCTGAAGAGCATAAAGGGGTGAACCACCTTGGACAATAACTCCTTTGGCTAAGAATTTGGAGAGAACTGTTCAGCCCACATACCATGCATGCAGCACTTATAGACAATGAAGCCTCCTTTATCCTGAGTTCAGCTTCCTCACAACCTCAAATCTTTTATAGAGCTAAGAATCAGAAAGTCAATAAAAAAGCACTTTGAGTATCCTAGACAATTTTATTCACTGAATGGTAAAATATGTGAGTCCCCAGGTATTCACACACAATTTTGATGCACGTAGGCAGGCAAACTTAGACTGTCTCAGCCTCTTTGTATTGAAGATAACATACTTTCCTAACATGGGGACCCCTTAATTTGTCACTTAGGACCACTGTCTCTTATTGTCAGACAACTTGCATATTATAAGTGACAGGTTTCAATGATGGGAGGTTTGGAGTAGAAAGAAATCTAGAAATAGGTACAGTAATAAGAAAAAGTAGAAATTCAGAAAAGAATAAATGACTGACAAGTGAAGTGAATGTCATTAGAACTCAATAGCTTCTTAAATCTCTTATAAATCTTAAGTACTACATAGTGAGATATACCATATGGCAAGAATAGTGGCTTCTAATGATAATTCTGAAGTAATAAAAACAAATGATATAACATTTACTTAAGCCAAAATACATTTCATTGAAAATTTTATCAACCCTTTCACATTAAAATTATACATCATTTTGACATTTAAAGCTGCTTAAAGGAGTGGATTACAATTTACTTCAGATAAACATATACTTTTGAAACAATTATAATGTGACTAAGGTGCAATAGCACTTCACATATTAAGAAAGATACAGTATTATTTAATTTTTCTTCTTTTGTCAAAAGCTCTGATGTTTTTGGTGGAATTCTTCATTCTTTTATCTAAGATAGTCTGGTTGAGGCTCCATGGTCAGGTCTAAGGTGGATGGAACATGTGACTCACACCTAAGTCTATCAAGGCATTACATTTTCCCAGTCACATAGTTGAAAGAATCCACACAATTATGGCAAATAAATTTGGGCAACTGTTCCAGTAGGAATACAACTCAGGGTTACTGCTGGGAATGTGAAAAGAATGGCTATGCCCCTTTCTTTCTAGATGTTAAACTGGAAGAGTGCAACTTCAGGAGTTACTGGCTGCCATCTTGCAACTGGAAGGGGATGGCCAGTCTGACAATGGAGTCCACATGAATGATGGGAAGCTGAGAAGAAGAGTAGGAGAAAACAAAACTTGATAATTGGTACACATTTTTTTTGAGCACACTGATTCCCTTTTTGGCCAGCCAGTCTCATAGCTTTCTTTTAAAATGTAATGGACAGAAGAATGTTTAAAAACCCAATAGATAATATATACAGTGTTAAAATGAAAAAAAAAATAACAACACTATGGTGGTGGGAAACACATATGTACACTTTGATGTAGAAATGTAATGTATTACAGTATTTCTAGAAACATCCATTAGCATTCATTTTTTTCTCTTGGGATTTTAAAGCTTAGAAACTAAAATATTTTCAGGTCACATATTTCTAAAGATTGAAGCTGTTTATTGCGTCATTTTTTTTGTAGCAGCCCAAAAGTTAGAAACAAAATGAATGCCCATGAGTGGGGTAATGGCTTAATATGTGAGAGTAGGGTCTCAGCATGGAAACTGGAACTATTGTGTGGGTTTGAAAGAATGAATTAAAGCCAAATCACATGATTTGGAAGAATTTCCAAAGTATTTTAGTTTAAAAATTAAGATGTAGAGAAGCAGTGAACCATAACCTCATTTTTAAAAAGCCAAGACAATCTCCCATCTGTACTATGCATAGCTATATGGGATTCTAAAAGTACAGAGAAAAATGTAGATAGTATTCCTTAACATGCATTAGTTGTAAGGAGGTGTTTGATGTCAATGAAGAGGGAAGGGTAAGGGAAGATGGAAACAAAACAAAAAATATACTCTTGAAATAAGCATGTTCATAGTGATGCTTGTACATTTATGTAAAATTGTGTACCGGTTATATGCATATTTATTATATATTCAAACTATAAAAAATTAAATACAAACAGATATTTTAGGTAGATTCTAGTTTTATTCCATACAAAAGAAATAAGTAATAGCTGATTGAGTTTGGAGGCATCGTGTTTCCATTTTGTTATGAGTAGATCTTTGTTATGAGTCTGAACCACCACTTTCCAGCTCAGCGATTCCATGTTCAGCTTCTGCTGCTAGAGGGATGATCTGGTGGTCCTGGATGTGTTCATCACGTGCTAAGACCAAGGAGGGAGCAGACTAGAGCAGAAAACAGACATGGCCACCTGTTCATGCATCTCTACCAGGCCACACGCTCAGCCTCCTTCCCAGTAGGTTGTTGTCATTTTCTCCTAATTACATTCTCAATCCTTAGTCTAGAGTCACTTTGTATTATACATTACTATGCGATACTGCATGCTGATCTCATGACGTTTTCTTGTATTATGTCATTCTACTTCTCATATAGTTTTAAGTTATATTTATACAATATCATATTATTTTTGTGTGATATTAGTAACATCTTGAATTACCTTCTTGATTAATTTTTAAAATATAGATCCTCATTTTAGTGTCCAATATTTTTAAACTCACTTTCCTTAATAACAATAGCTTTTTGAAATATAATTAATATAGAGTAAACATAACCATTTAGAAGTGTACAATTCTGTGTTATTAGTCCATTCACAAATATCACTACTAGATAATTTTAGAATATCACATCAAAAAGAAATTCCATGACTCTAGCAGTCATTCTATTTTTCTCTCCTTTACTAATCCACTTTTGTGTTTATGGATTTTCCTATTTTAATATCTCATATAAATTAAATATTTTGTAACTATTTCTTCTACTTAATGTTTTCATGGTTAATCCATTTTGTAGCATAACAGCGATACATTACTTTTTATTGATAAACAACATTCCATTGCATGGCTATATTACCAAAAATAAGTCTTCTTATTCTTATATAGGTTTTATTTCAATGTATTTATCTTTAATGTTTTAATAGTTTCATAGATTTTAAGATATATCATATATTTCTTTTGTTAATTTTGTTAATTATTGAGTTTTAACATTTTTGATGCTTTTTTAATGGAATTTTTTCTCTAATTTTATTTTCAGATTGTTCATTGCTAGTATAGTGAAATTGGTCTTGTGTCCTAAAAACTTGCTAGACTCATTATTTCTAATTTTTGTGCAACCCTTAGGATTTTCCACATATAACATCATCCAATCTATGAACAAAACTGGTTTTTCACTTGTGTTTATTATCTGCATAGCGTTTATATCTTGTTTCTTGCCTATTGTCCCAGATAAAGCAAACTACAATGTTGAATAGAAGTCGTGAGAGCAAATATTTTTGTCTTGCTCTGGATTTTATTATTTATTTGTTTATTTCTCTGTGAGACAGCATTTACATAGTTCATTCTGACTTTGAATTAACTATGCAGCTCAGGCTGGCCTTAAACTTGTGGTGACTCTCCTGACTCTGTCTCCTGCACGCTGTTAGTAGATGTGTGTGTGTCTCCGTTCCCAGCTAGTTGTTCTAGGTCTTAGGAGAATGTATTCCATTCTTCACCATTAAGTTAGTTAGCTTCAGGCTTTTACTGATGTCTACTCTTAGTTTGTTGAGAATTGCTTTTGGGGATGTAAGTTCATTTCACTATTTCTGCATCTATTCATATGGTCCATGCTTTTCCCTTTTATTTTATTAACATGGTATAATATATTAATTAAATTCTGTATATTAAACCAATCTCACAGTTTTAGAATAAACCCCACAAAGTTATGGTGTATAATCCTTGGTATATGACGCTTGGGTATTTTGTTGAAGAATTTCGCACTTGTATTCATAAGAATTATTGGTTTGTACTCTGAGTATGTGTGTGTGTGTGTGTGTGTGTGTGAGAGAGAGAGAGAGAGAGAGAGAGAGAGAGAGAGAGAGAGAGAGAGAAAGATTCTAATGCCAGGGTATTACTAGATATAAAGAATTAAAGAAGAAGTGTTTCGTGTTCTGCTTTTTGGAAGAGTTTGTGAAGAATTGGTACTAATTCTTTGCATGTTTGGTAGAATTTGCCGTAAGCCATCTGATCCTAAGCTTGTACTGCTAAGCTTGTACAGATGATCAATAGTCCCTAAACCCAAGCTTCAGAGAGGTACTGGTCTGTGGTTTGTTAGGAGCCAGGCTGCACAGCAGGGCTGTTGAGGAAGCTTCATCTGTATTTAGAGCTGCATCCCATTGCTCATCTTGGTTTGTGCCTGAGCCTCTGTCAGCTCAGCAGGGCCATTTCATTCCCAAAGAAGCATAGCTCTACCATGAGCTGAACCTGCTGAGGATGTAGATTGTGTGTTCCTGCCAATCATGTCAGAGTACCCGCCCAACCTCTCACCCCACCCAAGGAAATATTGTCTTTCACGAAGCTGGTCACTGGTGGCAAAAAGGCTGGGGACCACTTTTCTTAGGTCCCTAGACTTATTCATCCTCTGACTTACATCTCCTCATTTCTTCTCCAACCTCCAGTAATCATGGTTTACTCTTTATATATTTTGATTATTTTAGTTTCACACCACAAGATGTGAAAATGTGAAATATTTTTCTTTTTGTGTCTGATTTATTTCCTTTAGCATGAAATTCTCTAGGCTTATCATATTGTGGGCAATGAAAGGATGGCATTTTAATTTAGAACTGATTTCTTATATTTTCTACTTATTTTAAATTGAGCTTGTTTTTCTATTTCTATTTTTAAGGTGGAAGTTTAGATTATTATTTAGAGTATTTTTAATTTTTATTATACCTTTATATATTTATAGCTACTTAGCTACATTTATAAGTTTGGGCATATTATATATTCATTTTCATTCATTGGAGAATTTGCTAATTTTCTTATTCTTTCTTATTTTTTTCTTCTATCCATTGATTATTGAAAAGTAAATTGTATAATTTCTACATATTTACAAATTCTCCAAATTTTCTACTTTTACAAATTTGTAATTTCACTTATTTGCTGTTATAGAATACACATTGTATAATATCAGTCTTATAAATTTTTCAAGGTTTGATGTAGGGTCTGATTTATCCTGCAGACAATTCTGTAGTCCCTTCTGGGAAACGTGCATTCTTCGGCAGTTGGAGGGTGATATCTGTTACATCTCATTGATGTATGACAGGGGTCATGAGCCCATGGCACACGTGCCTCCACGGCCTGTTTGTATCACTGAGCACTCTTACATCACTAACCTATGGTGTGGAAGACTGAAAATTTTAGTCATACACCCATGACTGACAATGTTTTTTAAATGTTTTAAGGCAGGATTTCACTAAACTGCTTAAATTGGGCTCAGACATATATCTCTCCTACCTCAGGCTCCCAAGGTGCTAGGACCTAGGTGCGCACTACCACGTACGGCGCTGATGTTATTTTTGACTATATTTCATTGAGCCTGGTAAATAGAAAAAAAAGTATTTGTTGCTGTGATTTGTTATTTTACAATTTTAATTTAACAATTGCAATTTATCTTCTTAGATAAACTAGTTCCCAATCGCTTAGGATTAAAGTATTAAATCAAGCCAAAAAGCAATTAAAATCACATTTGACTTTTAATACAGTAAAACAAATACATACTGGTAAGTTCTACATTAGCATATTTAAACCAAAGAGAAATAAACTCTCCCTTCCCTTGGTTTAAAGGAGAGTCTAAAAGTTGCCTCACACACCAGGATTTAACATGCATCTGTTTCTGAGGACACACTGATTTTCTAGAATCTAGGTGGAGTCCCAGCGTGCCAGATCTTTCATGGTATGTTAAAATACATAAAAGACTCCCCCTTTTGGAGGTGGGATGTCCATACAGGTGTGTGCTTAGGGGGACACTGTAATGTAAAGGTTATATGGATATTACCTCAAGAAACTATTATATATGATTTGTTCATTGACTAACTCAGAATCACCTTCTTGGTAAAATATGAAAGGTTCATGTACAAAGTAGAAAAAAGATTAGAGTTCTGAGTCTGGCTATTCAATTAATTATTTATGTGATCTTAAACAAATCATCTCATTTCTGTGTGTCTTGCTTCCTTTGACTATAAAATGAGGAGTGTAAACAAGAATTCTCAGAGGCCTCCTTTCAAGTTTGTGTGTCTTTTAATGTGGAGAAAGTACTCTGCCCAAAATTGGTTATAAAATGTCAGCATTAGAGTGAGTATGAGGAACATGTGAGGGAAAAAAAAAGAAACAATGAAGCATGTAGATGGGTATCCTCAGACCCCAAACTGAGATTTAAATTCTCTTGTAGGAAGGACAGACTCACAGACAGGATGTGGGTTCCTTGCTGTATGGTTTGCTCTGGGACTGCTTATTGTTATACCATTCTAGTTAGTCTGATGTCTAATCTTTTACAAGTCTTATGGTTTTTTTGGATACTATCTTAAAAATCATGACTAATGTCTAAGCTTTGAATATTTTTTTTTACCGCTGAAAGCAAGAGTTACCATATGTTATGGTTCATGTAATGATTTACAAAATCAAGTGACATGCCTATTCTAATATTTTTTTCCTAGATACTGAAACCTTGAAAGATAAGAATGCACAATAAGTAGTAATATTTGTCGCACATTCTTTTTATACATCAGAAATCTCTAAAAGGCAAGATAAAATTTGAGAATATTTAGGTCTACCCACACTAAGTTCAATCTTCTACGTGGTTTTTTTCTTCATATCTATAGATTTTTCCTGTTGCTCCTGTTATTTTGAGGCAAGGTTTGGCTATGTGAATGGGAATTCATTCGGTATTGAACTCCCTATGCAGTCAGGCTTGCCTAAAATTGGTGGCGGTCCTTCTGCCTCAGCCTCCCTAGTGCTGAGTTTACAGGTGTGAGCCACCAGTCTGAGCTGTAATTTTTAGAGTAATATTTAATGTGCATCATGAGCTTCTTCAAAAGCTTGATATAATCACAGAAGGAAATGAAATATGGAACCTTACTAGTTCAAAGCTTAGCAAGACCCTTTGTCAAAAATAAAAGATAAAAATGGGCCAGGGCTGTAGTTAATGGTTTAAATAGGATCTTTCTTATAATTGTTCTAAAAATGTGACTGACTGAAACTTATTATTTGCCAAGAATTCTAATGCATAGTAGTAATCTTGTCATTCTTTGCTGAGAATAATACTATTATTTTCTCCCTAGTATCTTCCAATGTATTTGAGTTAAAGTTGTCAGGCCATCAATACTCTGCTATTCCTTTTCCCCTGTGTATCACAATCTTTGTAACCTCCCTGTCATTTGTTATCCTCTGTATGTCTCTAAAACAACCACTGAAGTACCCCTGCCAGTTTCTTAAGTGCGCATTCTTATGCATGTCATAAAATGGTATCATTAAGCCGTGATTCGAGATCGTTAATTGTGTATGTCCTCCCATCTCCATGGTGCTAACCAGCAAAAAGATGCCCCCAAGGATAGGGAAACCTCCAAAGTACAAACTGAACCAGTTGCACAAAGAGGTGCAGGAGACCACAGAGAGCAATTAATTTTTAACTCTCGACCACTTGCTTATTTTTTCATATGTAAAAGTGATTATTCTTTTCTAAACAACATTCCTACATAAGTAATTATTGGCCATAAAACCATCCATAAAAGCTGTTGAGGATCCTGAATAATTAAAATTGTCTTTGGTCATAACTAGATAAAGTACTCAAAGGTGACATGCTAATATTTTCCAAAAAAAATTTTTCCAACTTTGATTTTTTTCCTTAGGCTTTAAAGCCCAGACTGCAATAAACTTGTTGAAAGTAATATAATTAAATGATGTTTTTATTATTGGTGTAATTGTCTTATTTTAAAATAATGAAATAAAAAATAAATAGGCATTTAAGTAATAATTTAATATGTAAACTTGAATATATGTAGTACATAATATCTTTAAATTGTTTCTTAGGATTGTCAAATTTAGATTTTCTCTTTTTTTGCTGTACTATTCCAATCTTGACCTTTTCTGATTTTAATTTGACAGAAAAAGTAAGTAAGGTTGCTATGCAGACAGATGTACAGCAGCTCTGATTACATCTAATCTCTTTTTTAAGAAATTCAAATGTGGCTGCTGATGGGATTGGAACCTCGTTCAATAATCATTTAGGGGTCTTGCTCATTCATTTTTCAAGCTGTGTCCATTACAATCACTCACTGCAAATTGTTATCTAGAATATTCGTTCTTGACGAAAACAATAGGATTAAGCCACAGGGTTTTGGAAAATTGCTTCCATATTCAAGAAGGGCTACACATACACAGACACCTTGTTGATGATTTTACTGCCTCAAAGAAAATGTATTGCCACTGCCACAAGCCTGTCTTTTGGCACTTTATCACTTACAAGTGATGATAAAATTTGCCACAAAGAGACTTCTTTTTAATCTTACAGGTCACTGCTTGTTGTCTGAACTATCCACCCTTTTGTACTCTCATTTAGGCTAGATAAGGTGGAAAATTCCTGTTAGTTGTCTCTAAATTTCATTGAAATGGTATCAACAGACTTTGTTTTATGACTTTCATGTCTCCAAATCTCTCATTGTATGACTTTTGTTTTTCATATTTTAAAATTAATTTTCAGAGTTTTGTGCTTGAAATGGCTTTATAAAACTGAATTACTGAATGTAATTTGAAGGGTTCAAATGCTTTTCTGAATCACCAATATAAATGATAATCTATTTAATATCATGAGACTGTTGACTATAAAATGATTTCATTACTGGGTTTCTTTTTATTATTATAACAATTGGTTTTCATTAACTACTCATGTAAGAATATACTGATAATCTAGCAGCACATCAATGTCAAAAAAATAGACATTTCTGAACAAATTTCTCTAATCATTGAGACATTATTTCTTACCTGTACAAGAAGCAGTAAAATAAATAATGAGGAAAACATTACAGGAAAAGAAAACATCTAGTTTTGAAGCTGTTTCTTGCCTTCAGTCTTTGACCCCTGAACTTTTTCACAGATTTTCTTCTGAGATCTTTCTGTGAGGCCATGGATGCATACTGTTACAGTTTTATTTCTCCTGCCAAAGATTTTGTGTTATTTTACCAATCAACCCACAATAAAGGAAGCTTTTGTAAATACATGAAGCCTTACAGAAGAATATTTTAGGGGCCAGGGGTTTAGCTCAGTGGCCTAAGTGCCTGCTTGGAAAATGTGAGATCGTGAGTTTGCTCCTGGCACCAAAAAAAAAAAAAAAAGATATTTTAAATTATACAAATGAGGAGAAGCTTACTCCCAAGGTAGAACCTGTTTCAAGGAAAGTACTGAGAATGCGATTCAGAATGTCTCTCATCAAGGGGTTATAAACTATTTACAAATGTAGTTTTTATCTCTGATTTAAATATGCTGTCTTCCTAATCTCATTTTACAAGTGTATAAACCATTAAAAAGAAAGTGACTTTTCAGTGTCTTCTATGATAAGTTAGTATATATTATTCAGATAGTGAAAACAGGCAAGTCTTAGGGAATATTACTGGTGACAGCATCTATTTATTGCTATTCTGCCATATGTTCAGTAGAGATGTATGCATTATAATATTTATACAAAGTGGAATATTACTCTGCCAAGATAAACTTGAGTCATTTGTAGGAAAATGTATGCACTGAGGCCATAATATTAAGTGAAATAAATCAGACGCACAGCTTAAATATTGCACAGTTCCTCTTTTATGAGAAATCCAAAGTATAATTTAATTAAAGAGCAAAATGAAAGATAACAGGAAGTAGGGAGATAGATTTTTCTTATATGGGAGGGGGATCAAGAGGTGAAAGGAAGAGGATGGAGAAAGGAATGAAAAAAAGAAACTAAGATGTGTCATGTGCATGTACCAACACCACACAAGGAATGCAAACATTAGATACGCCAAATATGCACTAATAAAAAATTTTAAAATGACACGAATAATTATATAACTAAAAAAAGATGAGAATTGATGCATGAGAAGTCTATATCCAGCTACTGAAGGACAGAATTAAGATTCAAAGTGTTGGTTTTTATTGACCACTAAAAAGGATCTGAATAAATCGGGCTGTACTTTTTATTAGTAACAGGCAGGCTTAACAAATAAGCACAACACCAACAGCTCAAAAGGATCATGTTGCGGAGCTTGCATTCCTCTGCCTGCCTCACAGAGGGTTGCCATTGGCTTTTATTCTCTGGGTCTGCAACCCAGCACTCTTTCTAACATGCCCATTGAGATGACCATGCACAAACTCCCCTTCCCAGCGTGTGTTCTGGTGAGTCAGCATTGCCTGCAGGACAGAATTTGTTGGAAGAGACAGTTCACTGCACTTGATTTGCTTTTTCATTGGTCTTTATTTTAGCCTGAGTGCACAGCCTATATCTCATGTGGCTGTCTACGGCAGCCTGACTTCTCACATTGTACATTTATTTGCCTTTGGAGGAAGCCACCTACTCTTTGCCTTTTCTGTGTAGCTCTGTTCAAGTCATACCTTTGTTGAGTGACTTCCAGACTCAATTATGCTGAAGAAATGGCAAGCAATGTACTCAACAGTTACTACCTTTTCCCTTCTCCTTACTGTCACCATGAAGTCTTACCTGAAAAAGAAGAAAAGAGATGATCTCTTCCTATTGCACCGACCTGGTCTAAAGATGCTGCTTCTAGTTCATTCAGGGATAAACAAGGTCAAGCAAATCCTCTCTTTAAATATGCTTGTGCTTGTCAGATGTGTCTTAGGTGGCAAGGGCTAACCATGAGTGTTCAGTACAACTTTACCCAATGCCTAGAACTGCATTCCAGAAAAAATCACGGAAAGGTATTAACTAATATTTATGAAGCTTGGAGACTGCTGGAAGCTTGACCTCAGGTGGTTTGTTTTCATATAGATAGGTGTTAGGCTTAGATTTATTCTGGACTGAACGCCTGGATGTTGCCTCAGAATTTTATTTCTACAAATATTGATTGAAAATCAGAAAAATACTTCAAAATCCTAAATAACTTTATTTCAGCTGTGAATATACAGTCTTATTTTTGCTTCCAGAAGCTATTTTTTAGTTTTCTGTATAATTATAAAAAATGTCTGTATGTGTGACCAGAAATTCTTTAATGGTGAATGCTTAAAGATTCTAAAACAGGAGTAATTGGGTCATTTGTAAAAATATCACAGCCTGAGACTTTCTAAAACATGTTTTTGCCTTATGCAAATGGAGAGGGACTCTTAGGATTTCCTTAAGAAAATGAATATTTCCTTAAGGAAATATAGCAAAAGCGTTCAAATCTGAATCATCCTACTGAAGGTTTCCTTGAATAGAGTTTATTATTTTGGGGACTGGAAGAAAGCTAAAGCTCAGAAGCCTCTAATTGTTATATGGTTTAGTAATTTCACTCAGAATCAAGGTTCTTTTCCTTAGATTTGTAAGTCCAGAAACTGAATTTCATTTGTAAAATCAAAGAAGATTTTATTGATCATGGACTTGTATTACAAAAGACTGATATATAAACCAGAAAGGAATTCATTAATTTTAAATTAGAAATTTACAGTTCTAGCAAAAGGAATTCACATGTTTCCTAGGGAAGCCTAGTCTTTTCCTAATGTCAGGGTTCCTGGGAAGGCAGGCAGAGATGTCCTTAAGGAGAAAACTTTCAGGAATATTTCAGGCTGGAAGCCTATGGAGATACGTTTGATGCAAAGAAAACCTTAGACATTTCATATAGGAATATTTGCACACCACAGCCTCAGCCCTCTTTCACCTAATCTACACTAGGACTGAAGGCTAACATTTGTGTTTTCCAAATGCAATTTCTATGTAAGCCGACTTTACTAGGTCCTTATGTGTTCTTTAGATGTGTGTTTTGGATAGACAAAGCTGAAAATTGAAGTCTAATTTCTTAATAGAACTGGAACTTTAATGAAAAGTAAATCACTTTACTTAGGAATTATGCACATATAATGAACTGCATATATTTAAAATATATGATTTGATAAGGTTTTTGTCTTTTTGTTTTACTTAGCTTTTACTTTTTATTAGCATGACTGTGGTACAAAATTGTTATGTTCCTCTCGGGGAGTGGGTTCATGTACACATCTCTTTCTTGTACACATGACTTGGCAGATATTTCAACAGATATTTCTTGTACACCTGACTATGGCAGATATTTCAACAAATTGCTTTCCAGAAAAGATGGACAACTCTTACTTCCATGTACACATCTCCTTTCTTCATCGCCTTTCTCAGTCATTCCTGTCCCTCTCTCCATCTCTTGACCCCTTTCTTATTTGCAAAAGCTCTAGCTCCCTATTTCCTATTATCTACCTTTTATTTTGGTCTCTATAGTTTGGGTTTTGGGTTTCTCACACAGGAAAAAACATGTGACATTTACTCTTTTGTGTCCTTTCTATCTTTATAAATTAGATTGAATTTTTTAGAATTTTATATAAATGAAATCATACAGTGTACAAGTTTTCTGTCCAGCTCTCCTCATCTGGCATAACTGTTTTAAGATGCATGCATTTTTTGCCTGTCTCAATAGCTAATTCATTTTATTGTCAAATAACATTGTATTGTATGGTTATGCCACAATTTTGTGCCCTTTAATTATTGATAGATTGTGGGTTGTTTCAAGTTTGGGGCTATAACAAAGCCTTTTCCAATGAATGCCATCAAAATTACTTATTACTGTATAAATTATGTCATATGATTAAATTGAATAAGTTTAAAATACTATAGAAAAATAGTTCCCTATTGTAACTCATTTCCATTGTTTCCAGTCACTGTTAATTTATAAGGATATAACCATACTCTATTTGGTATATAAATTATGCTAATATTTGGGCATAATTTTAAAACAAAGCATATTTTTACAAATTCACATTGCAGGACATTTCCTTAGAGTGAAGCATAAAGCAAAATGACTATGGCATATATTAAAACAAATTGCTTTCGAGAAAAGATGGACAACTCTTACTTCCATCAGCAAAAATGTAAGCATATCAGTCTCACTGTCTGCTTCTCATCACAAATATTGTAAGTTCTTTTTAATTTGGGGGCAGTTAACATTTTGACATTTCTTAGTAATTTGTCTCTCTTCCATTTTCTCTGTGGGATCACAGTGCTATTCTTATCAATTTTATGAATTATTATTATACATATACTGACCACTTATCAAAAATATTTATGAAAATTATTTCCCCTTCTTGTGGTTTGTATTTAAAATTTTTTTGGTACTGGGAATTGAACTCAGGACCTTGTGCTTGCCAGGAAGGCACTTGTGTTACAGATCTACATCGCCAGTTGTATTTAAAATTTATCGGTGGTGTTTCTCCTTGGTTTTGTGCACTCAGTCTCTTACCAGCTATTTGAAATTTAGTAAAGTCTTCTGAAAGTCCTATTCCTCTCTTTACTTCATGTGAAGATTAAATGAGATAATATATGCAAAGTGTTTAAAATAATATTTGATACCCTTTAGGGCTTATTAAGCAGTAGTAGTTTCTTAGCTGTTCTCTGTCCATTTCTATGGAGTCGAATCAATGCTTCTTTTTACTTGTAAAGTATTTTATTTAGATAAAGCATTATCTAAACACGAGGTTATTATTTTCTTTTCCACTTTGTGGTTTAATGAAGTGAGGCTAGGATTTCTGTGCATATCAGGCTGAAAATAAATGCCCTTCTAAAGGAAAGACATGTCCCAGTGCCCTCTCTTGCCTTCTTCAATTCAATATCAGGTCCCCTATAGCTACTAAAAATTCTCAAGGATTCTTGGCCATGTGTAGCATTCTTCTCTACCACTGATACAGGGCCTGCAAACATTTTTTAAAAATAATTTTCCTAATACTGTTAAGGTAAAGAATTGGGTGCTTTTACACCATCACCTTTGATTTAACTACTATTATCATGTACAACAGTTTTACAATTGCGAATGATGGAATGATTCTCTGAAATTCTTTTGAAGTATGAGGGATATTGGTTATACTTACAAGCTCCAAGAACTCACTATTACTGAGTTTTTTAATCTATGCTCTAATTTTTGGGGTCTCTTTTCTTAGGCTCAAGCTAGATGATATTAGTTTTTTGTTGTGGTTGTTGTCAGTTTGTTCCTTTCAACAATTTCTAACTTCAATTTCTAACATCGCATCTACTTTGCAGTAGACTGGGAAAGTAAATAAATTAAAGAGTGAAGTTGTGTCTAAAGTAAAATGATAAGAGTAAGGACCTGAAAATTATTTCAGTGAACATAGGGCTCATAAAGTTTGGTTTTTAGGTCATCTTTTTGACATATTCACATATGTTTCTTGCTTTCTATTTGATCTAATCTAATAATTGGTGTATTCCAGAGATTTAATTTCCTAGAGCTTCTTTGCATGTAAGATTTTATTATATTTCTATCAACATAGTCAGCTCTGATCCTATAGGCCTCCTGCCAAGCTAAGCCAGGTAGTAAATGGACAGCTATTAAAAGAAATGACACACACACACGTACATGCACACACACACACACACACACACGCATTTTCTTCAGGGGAAGTGTTATGGTTTTGATCTAAAATAGTCTCCAAAAATCTCATGTGTTCAGAGTGTGGGTTTTTGAAAGATGAATGGACCATCGCTGATGCTTCACTCATCCATGGGTGAATCCCTTGATGAGTGCGTAGCTGAATGTGCTGCCAGGAGGTGGGGCCTTTCAGAGTAGTCATTTCCGGGGTGACTTGAAAGGGTGTATATCTACTCCCACTGCAGTCATTTTAACATCAAGTTATGACTTTCACCTGGAGAAAAAATATACTACCCATTTCAAAACATCTCAAAATATTGCAAAATGTACATTAATCAGGGATCTAAAAATATTTATGATTTTTATCCTTTGATATCTTTTGCCATAATTTTTTGCTACTATTTTAAATAGAGCAGTTTAAATGGTCAACTTGCTATTGATTTTTTTAGCCCACCAAGATAGCAGCTACACTTTTATACTAGCTCATAAAACTTTGCCATATAATCAGCATAAGGTCAGGAGAAGTTGAATCAAGTAATGAAACAGTCAGGAAATGACTTATTTTAAAGGAAACATTCTTGTTACTTTTTTAAAAAATACATCTTTCATTTTTGTAGGATGGCTCAGAAAAGTTTTCTTCTTAATAACATTTAAGATTGCTAAAAAATATTTCTCTTTTGCATCTTGCAATGGAAATGTAATTAGTTTTCACTTTTCTTATCAGAGACATTTTTTTCTACCAAGAGATAAATTCTAATAATTTCCTTTAGTGATAATATTTATATAGTACATGTTGACGTTCATGATTTGTAAATAATTTTATTCCATTCCTTAATGTTATATGAAAATTTTTCCTCTCTGTTTTAGATCAAATTTACTTTTAAACAATATTCCACAATGTAATTTCTTTAGTATAACTTCTGAATTAATTCAATGTTCAGTTTTGTAGTCCAAAAAATAGAGAATAAAGGAATGCTAAATAATGCATTTCAAATAAATCATATGAATTATTTGAAAAAATCAAGATTTTATTGAACTTTGACATGCTTTAATGGTATCAGTTAGAGTAACATAGAAAATGATGTTCTGACACTGTTCCAAAACACCATCACACTTTAAAGTGATTTGTATTTACCTTTAGAAATTCCTAGCATCTATATCATAGTAAAGAATATTAAAGTTTCAATTTTGTGCAATGTTTTCTAAGTTCATTTAAATATATTAGTCAAACACTATTTTTCTTATAAAAATAACTGCACATGTAAAAAATTCATGTACCTAAAGAAAAATGCTTAAAGCATCAAGTCTCTTTTAAACCTTACATTGTCTTAATGCTCTGTGCATATATTATTGGCAATAAGGAAATTTTAGCTTAAAATTTTTTGCATTATCAGAGGATAACAAACTTGAGTTTTCCCCAGAGTATGAAATGTTAGGTTTATAGGTGGAAGTCATTCAATGAGCTTATAATACAAATATTTGAAGCTGTTTGTTGGTGCTAAAAGGTATATTTGAATGCTAGGAACTATAGAATGAGGGGGGAAAAAAGCTAGAGATATGACTCATGGGAATGTAATATGATCTGTATCTATTTCTATCAGCATGGTTAGTGATATCTATTTTCTCTATCTGTCTTTTTAATCTAGTGTTCTTTTTCCTTTAATAATACTAAATCTTATTTTTCTGTTTTCATGTATTTCACTCATTATTCTTCCTTCACTGCTTATGAAGATACATATCAGAACTTGCAAGGAGTCAATTTAACAAACTACTGGAAAATAAGGACAGCTGTGGTGTGTTAACACTTCAAAGTTCAAAATCAGATCTCATTTTAGTATTGAGATGATACACAGGAAGGGAAATGGGGTATTCAAACACAAAAAATAAAGTTCTTAAAACCATAATTATACTTATGAGGGAGAGAGACCATAAAAATGTTTTGCAATATTTATACCAGAAAAAAAATCTCTCAGAAATGATATGTCCAAATATTCAGCCAATAGGAAAAAGTGAGCTGACCAAAATGGAAAAGATGTGTGACAAATTTACATTAATACCATAAAAGGCTAGTACCAACATTCACATGGTCTAAGGACAGGAAGTTGTTTGAGAACAATGGCATAACAGTACTGTGGAATATTATGCAACCTTTTCAATAGGGAACACTGTCACTATTGTGAAATCATATTATTGCCAGCAGTATTTTAACATAAAGTGTTCTAGTTCCTAACTAAACAGAATGTAACTGCTAAGGACAAATTTGAGCGAGAAATGAATCCTTGCTTTTCTGAGAATCCTTGCACTCTTCAGGCTAACTCAGCCAGTGGAAAGAGGGCTCCTGTTTGGTATTTTGAATGCTACTCACCACATACTTCCACATAGTTGGAAGAACTACACTTTCCTTGTTCCATGCACTTAGGATTGGTTGTATGACCTCCTTTAGCCAATGACATGTGAACAGAAGTGGTAATGTCAGTTTCAGGTGAAAGGCTTGTGATGTAGGCCTGGTATTCAGGGAAAGGCTTATGATCGCACTACTATCTTCTGGTGTCTGATAATATTCCAGAAGGTAGTTCTTCTATCAACCTGGCCTCTAGAATGAAGGCAGGATAACACAGGCCCACAACTGATCCAGAATGACAGGTAGCATGTGTGAGAAGTAAATCTGTGCTGTTGAGTCACTGAGATTTTGGGGTTGCATGTTACTGCTGCATAACACAGCCTATCCTTTCTGATACTCTCTCGTAAAGTAACAAGTTCTATGTCTGCTGGAATGTATCCATCTGAGTTCTTATCCTGGCAAGATCAGCAAATAACTCTGTGGCCTTAAACAAACTACCTCCATACAATCTTAAGCATGAAGATACTATTTCATGGCTTATTATAGTGATTATCTGCAACAGTGCTTAACAGTACTTGGTAAACTATAACCCCTCACTAGACATCAACTGTTATAAGTACTACCGTAATGAGAAACAGGTAAGAAAAATGTCCCCACTGCATACTTCTGGCGTACATGAACTGGTATAAATGTGTGGGTGAGATTATGTAAGAGAACGCAGCTACACAGGTAGCGCCTAACAAGTAAACAAGAACAAGAATGAGTAACTAAATAGGGCTCAACCATAGCCAAGTCATTATGCTCGCAAACAGCATATCTTCAAGCATGCTCCTCCCAAAGGAGAAGATGTGGAAAATATATTAGCTTGGCAACATTCAGATTAGAAAGTAAGTCAATCAGCGCTTTTACTTTTTTTTAGCTTTCTTTTTGCCCACTATACCAATAACTAGGATTCCTCCTCCTTCATTTTAATCAGTGTGATGCTAGCAACGTTCACATCACTCATACCCATAGGTGGACCTGGGGGACACTACTTTGTTTGTAAGTCTGGTTTTCTCAGAAAAATCATCTTGAAGGGGACCAACCATTACAAGAGGCTTTCTCTAATACACTGTCCGTCTCTATTATTTTTGGTTCTTTATTTGTGAAGTTACTGATTACTTACAGTTGTATACTTTATTTCTAGGCCCCAAATCAACAATGAAAACTGTGGATTTTAGGGTTACAAATAAATTTTAGTGAGTATGTGAATGTCTGTCGATGGATTCCACAGTCATTCATCGATACTGCATAGTATCAAGATCCGAGTCACCCACTAGGCAGCATTGCCAACTGAGATTGAGCAGGCAATGCTCTGCCCTCTCATTTCTCACTGCCTGAAAACAAGTGTCTGTTTCCTGATCTTAGCATCATGCATTTCCCATTCCTCTGCTTTTTGTTTGTAAGTTTAACATTTAAGGTTGCACAGAAGAATAGTACTAAAATGCTGTCTAATGTTCTTAATTGTAAGAAATTATATCCTGTCAAACAATTATATCCTGGTTGATTGTGAGTTGACATTGAATCAAAATATAAACTAAGTAAGGTGTCTTTAAATAGAAATACATGTTATCCAAGGTTATATCTTGACTTGGTGATTAAAATGTCTTGACTAGAGGTTCACAAGACTCTGACCATTATTTCTCCTAGGAAAATGGCTGACACAATTTTCTCAGGAACTACAGAGAATGTAGCTGTTGTGAATAAAAAGAGCATCTTCCAAATTTGTATTATTTGATCAGGCATATAAAATAGTGAAAGAATGGCAGCAGAATATGGAGATAAGGTTAATATTTACCATTGTCTATGGACTGGTTGTCACCGCTAGTAAAACTCCTAAATTGGGGGTGTTCCAGGCCTGTATCTCTGTAGCTGAAACAGGGTGGATAAAAATTCAATCATGCTACTGGACCATTGACCTCAAAAGTCATGTGCAAATGCCATATATCCCTCATCATGACCCTCTCTTTTGTTTCTCTCTCCTCTCTCTCTGCTGATGATTTGGTTTCTTCTTAAACCTTTGACATCCTGTTAGCAATTCTCACTTTTTCAGATGTTCTTGCTTCCCATCTCACTGACTAATTGGAAACAATACCAAGAGATTCTTCAAGCTCCCACCCTGCCTCACCTCCTGTTTCCATGAACTGTCTGCGCTCTTATCTAAGCCAACATGTCTACATGTATTCTGGATCATATCTTTCTGTTGCCTAGCCAAAGAAATCACCATGAAAATCTCTTTCTTCTCCTTTATAAAAGGTAGAACCATTCCATGGCTTCATATGCCTATTTCAAAATGCCTATTTACATTTCCTTTTTCCAGTAACACACTTTAGAAGAATTGAATCTCCTTGCAGCCTTTACTTCTCTTCTTGTGTCTTTTGATACTGATTGAAAAATCTTCTAAACCTAGAATTCTTAAAGAAAAGGAAAGTGGATGAGGAAAGCTGATATACACTATAGACAAAGCTTTGAGTCACACTTCACGTGGTTTACATTTCTTTTAACTCAGTAATAAATAAACAGCTACCTGTTTCACCCCCCAATCCACATTTTTTTTCTTCTCTTTGTACCATTAGGAGAATCCTTATGTGAGTGCTTGAGTCATAATTTTAAAGCTGCTGCCCTAAACTTTTCTATTTGGATGAAATAGAAAGTAGACTCTTAAGCAGATGATAAATCCTGGGGACCATATTTTCTGCAAACCTCTGTTTCCTATTGGTCATGAAAAAAATGATGAAGTCATGCAAATTCCAATTCAGGTAAATAACAATGGTCTGCCCTACAAAAATATTCAAGAACAGGATAAAAGTAAAAATAAAAATTGTTTTTGCTTTACTTTTGAGAATTTTGGTTTATTCTACTTTTCAGCTTAAAACAGCTATGAGGAGTCAATGGACAGTACAGTAGAAAATATTTTAAAATTAAAAACTAACAAATACTTTTCCAAAGATATATTTATGTGCTGGAATATTTTCACTCTTTAAGCTGCATAAATTGCTTAGGTAGTTGATTCTCTAAACAGTATGCATTTTTATGTGTATTTCAATGCTAAAATGAAAGTAAACTTACACTTTACGGGGTTGGAAATACTTGTACACATATTCTTAAAATTCTACAGGTTTAAGCTAATATGATTTTCAAATTACTGTGTTTAATGAATTACATAGCTTCTCAACAGAACCTCTGAGTAACAAACAGATACCCTATTTGAGGTCCTTTAGAATGATCCTCTAGCCTCTCTCGAATATTTATGTTTAGTCTGTCTGATCTTCAATGATGAAATATTTGAAAACGTCTACTAATCATAGCATGCAGAAAATTTTCTGAGCGGAACACAGAGAGTCATGAATTTTTCTTTTTTTTTGCTACTAAAAGTTCAATTTGTCTGTCCTGTCTTTTCTTTGAAGGAGAAGGGAACCAGTTAGTCACTTTCTAATCAGAATTCTTGGTTAGAATGAATCACTTCTTTGGATCAATCATTAATTTTTCTCAAAGAGCCAATATAAATTAAGAGGGTAGTTTAAAAAAGGATAGAAAGAAGCACATCTTACCAGATATGAAAGAAGAACTACTTTCCAGATACCTACTTTTTCAAGGGGACCTTATTGCTTCTTAATCTGTGTCTAAGTTTTTAGGCTCACATCCCAGAGTGTCTTGTCCTAGAAGACAGAGCGATCACTCTTAAATGTTTAGAAATGCTTTTGGATTTTTAAGACTGACTTTCTACTCTAGGAAATCATGCACAGGAAACCTACCAAGAAATGGTAGACTTATTATTCTTTCTAACTAATAGTTAATTGGATGTCATCTGGTCACCCCAAGACCTATTACCACTCTGGAGTAATAGTGATTGATTTTGTTATTCATTCATTTCTCTTTTCATTCAATGAAATTTGTTGAAAATGTCTGGTTGTGCACCAAGCACTAAAGACATGTGTGATTAAGACATAGCTGGTACCTTTAAGAAGTTCAGATTTAGTGGAAGAAACACAGTACAATTTAATATCAGGTTATTATGACTGTATCTGGATATCTTATAGCTCTACAAGAATGATTTTGGAGTAGATTTTTTGACATTTCTCTTGTCATTTCACACCTGAAATCCTTCTGTCATAAGTTTTGGTAGCAAGAAGAGTGAGCCTATGTGTATGTGTGTGTGTGTGTGCGTGTGTGCGTGTGTGTGTGTAATTTGTGAGGTGTGAGCTTTGGTCCAGTGGTACTTACAGCATAGAATGGTTGGCTTTAGGAGCACTAGTAGTAGGTCATCAATGACTTCCTCAAATCTATTCAAGTGTTCCCCGGCTATATAGCACAAACTAGAATCTTTGGTCTTCTTAACAAATCTTTAGGGTACTTACTATTCAATTATTTTTTTTCTTGCATATATGAGGTAGGTACCTTAAGTTTAAATGCATCATTAAGCAAAAATTTCTGTTCATTTGTTTTTTTTCCTAAGGATTGCTTGCTTTGTTTTGAACAATAATGACCTAGATGCCAAGTCAGTAGGAAGGAACTATGTTAAGACACTAATGTATCTAGAACTTGATTTCATTGGAATTCATCTGGGAATTCACTTGATCTTTTACCTTAAGACAGTAGCTCCTAAAACAATGGCATTTTAAAGCCATATTCATTAGAAATATCCCCAAGCTTTAAAACAAATGCTGTTGATCAAAATAATTTCATGTTCTTTAAATATTGGTTGTATTTAACAATAATTATAGGCATTTTCTTGCAAGAAAAGTTTGATAATCTTTACTATAAATACGGCTCATTGTTTTTGTCATTTTTGTTCTCTTTTTAGTTTTTTACGAAATCTTTGTTTTCATTCATTATTTCTAAAAGCATTTTCAATAACTTTAATAATTTTCGTAATGCTTTATATAACTTTTATCACTTTATATAATAATGCTGAAACACCAGTGTTGGGCATAACATGGCACAGATGACAAAAGATTACTAGAAATTATTTTAAGTAACTCTTAAAATGATTATAAACAAATAAAATGCCCAAGAAATGCTAAAAGTGACTTTCTTAACAAATTATATCTAAATTAACAATGACCATCTAATTTGGAAAGTTATAAGTTTAGTTGTGATCCTCACTTATTGCTTTACTAATGTTAATATTGGTGCTTAATTTTCTATCTTTCTCACTAATGGATTCTTGATATAGCAACATTTTTGGTATTCTTAAATATAACAATTTATTTTACAAGGAGAGAAACTAATTGTCTGAAAATTGTAACTTTTTCACCTTATTTTTGATTTATTTTTGATTTCTAAAAGATACAAAGTCACTGATTTTCATTTTTTACTATCCTGCCCACTATTATGTTATTTATTTTTTCCTCCAAATTTTATTGTAGTAAAATATATATAAAATTAACTGCCATAGTTATTTTCAATTGCATGGTGTATTGATAATAAATATACTCATATTAGTATATGACCATAATTACTGTCCATTACTAGAACTCTTTTATGTTGTAGAACTGAAATTCCATATCAATGAAAGTGATTTTTTCCATTCCCTTCTCTCTATAGCCCCTGGAAACCATGATTCTACTCTTTGTCTCTAAAATTTTGATTACTCCAAGTATTTAATATTAGTGAAGTCTCATGGTATTTTTCTTTTTGGTTGCTAGTGGATTTCACATAGTAGAATGTCCTCTAGGTTGAACCTTCAAGGCAGAAAAACGTTCCATTGAATGGATATAGTCTATATTTTGCTTATCAATGTACCTATCAATAGACATTAGCTTTAGTTACTGAACAGAATGATTGTATGTACACGCACTAACAAATATCTCTCTCAGACCTTCTTGTAATTCTTTTAAGTATATGGCCAGTGGCTGTTTCTGAATCATATGATAACTCTAGCTTTAAGTTTTTTTGAGGAACTGGCATGCTGTTTTTCTCAGTGATTATAACATTTTACACTTCTATCCAAAGTGCACACAAATTCCTATTTCTTCACAACTTCACCAACACTCAGTATTTTTTTTCAAATAGCATCCTTACTAATGACAATGAGGTGGGACATCATTGTGTTTAAAAGTGCATTTTAAAAAATAATTGGTGAAGTTTAATATCTTTTCACATGTTTATTGACAGACCAGTAATATATTTTATTTTATTTGTCTACTCCAATGATTTTCCCATTTTTTAATGAGACTGTCATTGTTGAATTTTAGAAGATCTCTATGTGTCTGGATTTTAATCCCTTATGTGAGATATTATTTATAAAATTTTATCCTGTTCTATAGGTTGCCTTTTAACTCTGTTGATACTTTCTTGGATATACAGACTTAAAAAGTTTAATCATCTATTTTTTTAGGTTTGTTTGCTGAATATATCTTTGATATCACATCTAAAAGAAGCATTTCTAAATCCAATGTTGTAAAGCTTTGCCCTATGGAAAGCAAACTCATGAGATATCATCTTACTCTAGTTAAAATGGTTATTACCAAAAAATTCAAAAAAACAATACTGGCAAGGATGTGGAGAAAAAGCAACTCTTAAGCACTGTAGGTAGGAGTATAAATTAGCACATTATGGAGAACACTGTGATGGTTCTTCAAAAAACTAGAAATAGGTGTCTTGGTTACTTTTCTTTCCTCTCTGAGACAAAATATCTGATGCCCAAAATCAGGGAAGGAAAGGATTATTTAGTTTACATTTGGCTCCAAGGCAGGGTGTAGTTGAGGGACTGACAGTTCATGTCAGTGACAAAGCGAACAAACAAATAGGGAAAAGGAGGAAAACACACTTCCTTCCCACCCTTACATTGAATGCTGACTCCACCCTCAGGTGGGTGCAGCACTCACACTGCGGATCACAGTGCTAGATAACAAACCAATCACAAATGCTAGATTCAGCCACTTCTATGACTGCATGAGGCTTGGGAATGCCATCTGAACACAAACCATAACATCAGCTTTCTATAGATTTAAGTTCTTAAAATTTATATAGCAGAAATCTTAAAATTAAAAAAGCATTGTAAAAATTATTCCTGTTAATATAAAGAGTATTTTAGCTCAAAATGATCACTTCTTTGAAAATTATATTTAAAATATAATTATCACTTGGATATATTTTTGTATTTCATAATTGGCTTAGAATCAGACTTTTCATGAAAAAAAACAGAAACATAACTTGCTTAAAGAATAGAAGCAGATGCAACTCCAAGCATATTAAATCACCCTCTCTTTGACAAAGGAGCCAAACATGCTCACTGGAAAATAGTCTCTTTAATAAATAGTGCTGGAAAAACTGACTTTCCACATGTCATAGACTAAAATTAGACCCATGTCTATCACCATGTGCTAAACTTATTCAAAATGGATCAAAGATCTAAATATTAAAACAAAAACACTAAATCTACTAGAAGACAAAGTAGGTAGAAATGTTGACAACATAGGAATAGGCAGAGAGTTCATAAACACTAACCAAACTTCATTGAAGATACTTCAAAGAATCAACAACTGGGATCTCATCTTATTAAAGAGTTTTTGCACATCAAAACAAAAACCAAGAGAGTAAGAAGAAAACCACAAATTGGAGAAAGCTTTAGGCAACCATCCCTCAGACAAAGGACTTCTGTCAAGAAGAGATAAAGAATTGAAAAAATATCAGGCACCCCAAATTCAAAGAGCTAATCCATAAATGGGTACCTGGGATGAACATGCACATCTCAGAAAAAAAATACAAATGGCAAATAAATATATGAAAAAATGTTCAACATCGTTAGTCTTTTGAAAACTTCAAACTAAAATAACACTGACCTTCCATTTCACTCCAGGAAGAGTTGCTATCATCAAGAAAATAACCAATAACAAGAGCTGGCAGGGCATCTAGGCAGGTGAAACTGCCTAGTGTCTATTGAGGGCCTTTAGAGAGACCTCTGTAGAATATCTATGATTATCAACAAGTACACCTCTTTTCAGCCTGAAGAAGCTAGATCAGTCATCGCCCATTTCTCCCTCACAGCAGTTCAGCATACTACTTCAGAGGGGGAAATGTTACAGGCAACTGAGCTAGTTAGAAAAATTATAAGCAGCCAGACAGGGCTAGGCCCTTGAAGAAGCCAGAACAGAGGACCAGGTGTCTGATGACCTTGGAGGAGACATATACCTCTTGCTGTGGGCCATATCTTGGGACAGAAGGCAAAACAAATGCAACCACCCCCTTAAATATAATCCTTAGGGATTAAGTCTGGATCACTTTAAGAAGTCAGGAGTCACCATTTCAATACCTAGGGAGGAGTCGCAGATCTCTAAGAATGACCACTTTCTATGTGACTTGCCTCCCCATGTGTTCCCAATTTAATCAATTTTACCTGAGCTATTAATCTTATTGGCTAAATATAGCAAGTTCCTAGTTTTTCCCAGTTTATGCCTGCTTCACCTCATGTTTTTACTCTAAAAATCCTGAGAAAATACAAAATATTTGGCAACCCACTCACAACTCTCTCAGACAGAAGTTTTCTTTCTTTCAATAAATATATCTACTCTTAAAAAAAAAAGAAATAGTGGAAAATTTCCCAAGCATGGGAAAGAATCTGACATATAGATAAATGCAGCATATAGAACTAAAATGAGCCATAACCAAAATAAATTTACACCCAGACATACAATAATCAAGATCCCAGAAATTTAACACAAGAACAGAATAATAAAAGCTGCTAGAGAAAAGAAACATGTCACCTATAGAGGAAAGCCCATTGAAATCACAGCAGACTTCTTAACATAAATCATTAAATCAAGAAGATCTTGGAGTGAAGTATTTCAAGCCCTGAAAGAGAACAACTTTTAACACAGAGTGATATACCCTTCAAAATTATCTTTCAAAATTAAGGGACAAATAAGATACTTCCATGACAAAGAACAACTGAAGAACTTCATGACCACCAAACCAACTCTACAAAGAGTACTGAAAGATATTCCAGAAAGAGATAAAAATGACCACAATCCCAAGAACAACAACAGAAAAAAAAAACAACCAAGCAGGGCAATCAATTAAACAGAGGGGAAAATTAGGGAACCAACATCAGGGAACTGATAACATGACATAGATAAGCCAATAAATATCTCTTATTACTATTAATGTAAATGGCTTCAATTTACAAATCAAAGTAAACAGACTGGTAGTGTGGATCAAGAAACAAAATTCAACAATATTCTATATGCAAGAAACATTTAACTCAAAAGGAAATTCACAAACTGAAATTCAAAGGATGGAAAACAATACCCCATGCAATAAGAACCCAGAAAAAAGCAAGGATAGGTATTCTGTTTGCAAAAAATGTGAACTTCAAACCAAGAGTCATCAAAAGAGATAAAGAATGTCACAACATGTTTTTGAGGGGAGAAATTCAAGAGGAAAAGATAACAATCATAAATATATATGTACCACATATGGGAGCACCCAAGTATATAAGATACATATTAATAGACACACAAATAATAGACACATAAGTCAGCATCTTGAGAACCAGCCATGCTGGAACTTGGGGGACCAACCAAGAAAACAATGAGCCATTCTTCCTGGTAAGCAGTGTGAACAAACTATAGGCATGCCAGGGAGAGAACAAGTCAGCATCTCCTGAGAATCAGCCATGCTGGAACTTGGGGGACCAACCAAGAAAGTAGCAATCCAGGCTTTCTGTTAACTCCTGTGAGCCGCAGGCAAGCCAGGGAAAGAATAAGTCAGTGTCTCCAGTGAGCCTGCTGGCACATGGGCTGAGAATCAAATATCTCGTGCTCACCCCCTTTAGCTACTGGATGGTTTTTAGATCAGCTGGAGTTGATAGCAACTATGCTACATAAAGCAACTATATGCTTATATTGTTTGGTTAATGATGCTGATCTTGGTCCAGAGTTGTGAGCATCTCTTGGGAGGATGACAGTATGCAATACAGCAAATTTGAGGGATTTCCTTCTATCTTGTCTTTGAAGGCCAATATTGTTCTCACTGTTTTGCTTTGTTCTGATTAATTGTTTTGCTCTATTCTATACTCTGTTTTGATTGGTTTTATAGTGTTCTTTTTTTTTCATTTTGATATACCTGATGGAATGGATAACTTGTGAAGATAACAAGATGTAATATGGTACCTATTATTATCCTGGTATCTTTCTCTGAAGGTCTGTACCAATTTCACTGAGTTGTCTTGATTGGCTTTGTTCTGTATTTTTGTTGTATTTTACTATCTTTAAAATAAAAAAGATTAATAGACACACTATTATAAAAGGGAACCTTAAAACCCAATTGTCACAAAGAGATCAACTAGACAAAAAATTAACAAAGAAATTTAAAAAATTGAACCAAACCTGTCAACAAATGGACTTAGTAGACATTTACAGAGTGTTCCACCAAACAACATTCAAATACACATTCTTCTCAGCTGCACACGGAACATTCTCTAAAATAGACTATACTAGCCTATAGAGCATACTTAAGTAAATGCAAATTAATTGGAATTATCCCATGCATATTATCTGAACATAGTGTAATGAAATTATAAGTTAATGGCAAAAGAAACCACAAAAACTCCACAAACACATGTAAACAACAAATGGGTCACAGATGAAATTAAAGAAGAAATTAAACAATGTCTACAGTCAAATGAAAATGCAAATACAACTTACTGACACTAGGACACAATGAAAGCAGTCATCAGATAGAAATTTCTATCAGTGAATTCTCACATCAGAAACATGGAATGTGCAAAAATGCTACCCCTCAAGCTTCTAGAAAAAGAAAAGCTGATAGAAGAGAGAAAATTATAAAGATCAGAGCAAAAATTAACACAATTGAGATTAAGAAATCAGTACAAAGAATTAATGAATTGAAGAGTCAGTTCCTTGAAAGAATACATAAAATTTATGAGCCCTAGCCAACCTTATCAAAAACATGAAAAGAAAACTCAGATTCATGCAACAAGGAATGAAAAGTGTGAAATCACTACAGATCATGTGGAAATTCAGAAGATCATCAATACTTACTTCTAAAATCTTTCATAGTATAGGAAACAGAAGAAATGGACAAATTCCTAGAAACATATGAATTACCAAACCTGGATCAAGGAGATCCAAAACCAGAAAACTACATGAACCAAGAAAAAGAACTACACACCAATCTCCCTAATGAACATAGATGCAAAAATCCTCAATAAAATACTAGAAAACAGAATGCAACAAATCATCAAAAAAAATGACGTGGCAAAGTGGGATTCATCCAAGGAATGTAGGGATGATTCAACATATGCAAATCAATCAATGCAATATACCATATCAACAAAACCAAAGATAAAAATCACATCATCATCTCAGTAGATGCAGAAAAAGCTTTTGATAAAGTTCAACACTCATTCATAACAAAAATCTTACATAAAACTAATAGATGATCTTTACCTCAATCTGATAAAATCTATCTGTGACAAATCAACAGCCAACATCATGTCTTTTTAAGGACAAAAATTGAAAGCTTTCAACTTAAAATCATGTATAAGAAAAGGATATCCACTATCACCACTTCTACTGAATATAGCCCTGTCAACATTAGACAGAGCAATTAGGCATAAGAGAGAAATATAATGAGTAATGGTAGAAAAGAAAGAAGAGAAATTATCATTATTCTCAGATGACATGATATTCTACATAGAAAACCCCAAAAACTCCACCAAACAACTCCCAGAGTTAGCAACTAAATTTGTTAGAGTAGCTGAATGCAAAGTTAGCAATGAAAAATCAATAGCATCCTGCACACAAACAACAAACTCACTGAGAGAGAAATTAAGGAAAACATATTCCTCACAATAGCATCCAAAAAAAAATACTTTGGAAATAGTTTAAGATAGAAAGTAAAAGATTTAGACATTGAAAATTACAATACTCTGAAAAAAGAAATCAAAGAAGTTTTAAGAAAATGGAAAGATATTTATTGCCCATGGGTAGGAGGAGTCAACATTATGAATATGGCTATATTTCCAAAATTATTATACAGATTTAATGCAATCCTGATCAAAATATCATAAGCATACCTCACATAACTGGAGAAAAAATTTCAACAACAACAACAAAAAGAAAAATTCCTAAAATTCATCTGGAACCAGAAGAGACTTTGAATAGCAAGGGCAGTCTTTAGCAACAAAGGCAAGGCAGTAGGCATCACAATCCCTGACATGAAATTATACTACAAAGCTATTATAGTAAAATCAGGATGATAATAGCAAAAAAAAGACTTGAGGATCAGTGGAACAGAATAGAAGAAGCAAACATAAGTACAAACACACTCAGCCACATTATCTTTGACAAAGGAGTGAAACATGGTCACTGGCCAAAAGATGTCCTCTTTAATAAATGGTGCCTGAAAAACTGGATTTCCACATGCTGAAGACTGAAAGTAGACCCATGTATATTACCATGCACTAAACTAAGTCAAAATGGATCAAATACCTAAATATTAAAGCAAAAACACTAAATCTACTAGAAGACAAAGTAGGTAGAAATTTTGACAGCAGAGGCATAGGCAGAGAGTTCATAATCACAGACCAAACTGCATGGGAAATACTTAAATGAATCAACAACTGGATTTCATCTTATTAAAAAGTTTTTGCACATCAAAACAAATCACCAACAGAGAGAAGAAAACCCAAAAACTGGGGAAATCTTTAGCAATCATCCCTCAATTAAAGGACTTCAGTCTAGAACAGATAAAGAATAAAAAAAAAATCGGTCACCCCAAATTCAAAGACCCAATCCATAAATAGACATCTGAGATGAATATGCACTTCTCAGATAAAGAAATACAAATGGCAAATACATATAGGAAAAAATGTTAAACATCATTAGTCTTTTGAGAACTTCAGATTAAAATAACACTGAGATTCCATCTCACCCCAGAAAGAATGGCTATCATCAAAAAGTCATCCAATAACAAATGCTTATAGGGCTCTGGGGAAAAATGAACCCTTCTCCATTGCTGGTGGGAGTGTAGACTGGGGCAACCACTGTGGAAGCCAGTGTGGAAATTTCTCAAAAAACTAGGATTAGAGGCCTCATTCAACCCAGCTAATCCTCTTCTGGGTATTTTTCCAGAAGAACTGAATATATTATACTACAGCGATATATGTGCATGCCTGTTTATATTAGCACAATTTGTAATAGCTAAATCTTGGAAATAACACAAATGTTCATCAACTGAGGAATGGATAAAAAAGGATGTGTTATTTTTATACAACAGAGTATTACCCAGCTATAACAAAGGATGGATTAGAGGCTTTCATATTTCAGTGGATGCATCTAGAGATCATACTCATAAATGAAATATATCCAACTCCCATGTATAAGCATCATATTGTCTCTTTGGTGTAAGAAACCGAAAGAGCAAATAAGATTCAAAATGTATTGGATAGACTTTGCAAAAGGTAAAGAAACTGCTTGAAAGGCAAGAACAATTAGAATGAGGGAAAGGAGAAAAGAAGAAAGGAAAAAATATGTGCATACATACACAAGATAGCTAAGATAATTGTACTACTAATTATATTAGTTTATTGAAAGGAACAGTTAGTGCTTATATTGTTTGTTCAATTTTGCATGCCCATATGTGGTAAAATGAACAACTATTTTGAAGATAACATTATGCAATATAATAATGATTGTTAATTTCATGTCATCTTGTTTTGAAATTCTGTATCTTTATTGTTTTTAAATTATCTTTAAAATAAAACATTTTTAAAAGACTACTGTATCATTACAGATTCAGAAATTAATGAAAGTTATGTTACAATGGGTTTGAGAATAACTTAATATTATTTACAATGCAGTTACTTAGAAGTTAGAATTGAAAAGAAAAAAAAAGGAACATAAATGCATGAAAAAAATAGGTGACTTGAACACCTGATTTTTTCCCCTTAAAGAGAAGCCAGTCAGGAAAGGAGTAAGCAGTATTTAAAATGTAATATGGCTGTGTGCTGTTTTCTTGGGTCTGAGGGACACACTGCTCTCCTGTGAAGTATGAAGATGAGACATTCATTACTGCCAGGGGATCCCTGGGCTGCCCATAATAGCCTTGGACTGAGGCTGTGCCTGAAGGTTACATGAAGAGTTTGTCATTCAAAGTCAGCACCACTGACAGGCACTATCCTCAGTAGGGCTAGACTGAGCCCTTGTGGATAAACAAAGGGGCAAGATGTATTAGAAAATGCGAGGAATCCTTTTCCCTCCTTACTATTACTCATTCAGATTGATGGTGTGTGATTTTTGTCTCCCTCTGGCTGGGGTCACTGATCATGCTGTAAGGAGGGTCATGATCAATAAAGACACATTGATCACGTGTGTTCAACCATGCACAAGTCAGGATAGATATCCGTAAAAAAAGCTGGTCATTAAATTATGACCTTGCTCATGTTAGATCCAAAACAATAATTCTCTCTTTTGATCAACCACTATTTTATGTACACTACTACATAATTTTTGAATGTTTCAAAAAAGATACATCAAATTCATCCTCACACACTAGAGATTTACTGCTGTAGAGGATAGTAAAAAATATATTCTACAGACTTTGATAGAATTCTGTAAAGAAGAGTCCCAAATATTTTTAAGTGCCAGCCTTTTATAAATAAATGAGAGATTTTCCAGGATTATTACTTTGAAATAGTTAACTCATTGTAACTAATATTTGTATTAGTAAGTTTTAAAATCTTCTCTGAAATATACTGCTTGGACTCTTGATTTTTACTCAAGTCCAACAAGAATTATTCTTTCACTAATGTTCACCATGCCTGAAAATGGTTTCTCTACTAATTTGTCAGCCCAGAAGCTCAGAGTTATCCCTGACACTTGAAGTTCTCATATCTTGCAGCCAAGCTAACAGAAAATCTTACCAGGATAATGTAGCCATTTAAAAATTTATAAAAATCTATCTACGGTTATTAAATATAAATTATAGTTAAAATAGAATTTATTTATTGATTAAATCAAATTTCTTTTCAGTTGACACATTAAAAATTGTAAAAATTAGTGAGATAATGTTATATTTTGATACATGCATATATGGTAGAATATTTAAATCAGGTTAAACCTACTTTCTTCCTCAAACATCTATCATTTTCTTACATTGAAAACTTTCAAAATTCCTCTAGTCTTTTGAGGTGCGTAGTACATTATAGTTATCTATGTTCACTCTACATGCAATAGCACAGCATAGTTTCCTGTTCTTAACTATAATTTAATACACACTGATCAAACCTTCCTCATTCTTCCCTCTTCCAGTACCTGGTAACAACCATTTCATTCTCAACTTGTATGCAATCAATATTTTTAGACTCCACACATGAGTGAGATAGTACGGTATTCATCTTTCAGTGCCTGGTTTTAAAATGTGATTTTATTGCACTGTTATGTTGTTGGAAAGTGAAGCAGTTCTTTGTAAGACAGTAATGAAAAGAATACACAACTGCAGATTATTAAGTTTGCCCTGGCTAAGTGTCTGTGACCAGTGCCTATACCTTGTTTTCTAAGGGATTAGGAAAGTCATGCAGAAAAATCAAATGAGAAGTCCCTGGGTGGTGGGAAATGGGACTGAAGATTTGGTCCATGTCTTATTAAGACAGGGATCTGAGTAAAGAAGAACATGAACAATTTCTGTAAAATTCCTTACCGTTATATTGTATTCAGAGGGGTTAGGACCTGAATTCATAAACTAAGTATGCTTCAAAAAATTCATGGGAAAAATTTTATTTTGTTGAAAATAAGTATCCTGAGCACACAACAGCTCATAGTTCTCTGCACTCTCTCCTTGATGTATATTCACTCACACACCTACCTCTCCCTTGGGCCTGAATTCCAGACACGCATACCTAGCTGTCTCTAGCATTCATTGTGACTCAGGGGCACTTCATATAAGTACCGCTAACCTAACCGATTGCGCCACTGGAGCTCCGACACACTTTGTTTTTTTGTTTTGTTTTGTTTGGTGCCGGGGATCAAACTCATGACCTTGCGCTTTCAAAGGAGGAACTTACACCGCTGAGCTAAACCCCCGGCCCTTAAGGGACACTTCAAACTGAACATCCATGATACCTGATTCCTCATGCACTTTCCTCCAAACCAGCTCCACCTGATTTTCTCCACCTCACCAAAACCATATAACCATCCTTCACTCTTCCTCTCACATTCCACTTCCAGGATGGCAGGAAATGGGGTTGGATCTGTGTTTTTCAATGTATTTTATGAACCATTCTGTTACTGTACCTGTTCTCTTGCTTGGATTATTGCAATAATCTTGGAATAGGTCTCAGCTTCTTTCTTTGCCTCCCTGTAGTTCATTCTCAGCACAGTAAGTAAATAGAATAAGCCTATCAAAATAAAAGACATGTATGTTTTTTCTACTCACATCTTCAGTTTCCATCAGTGAAAAGTCAAATTCTGAGGAAGTGGCCCATACAGTCCTGGAATTCAACTCTATACCTCACTGACCTCGTATCTCATGACTCTTCTCCTCACTTTATCCCTGTAGTCACCTTGCTGTCTTTGATGTTTTTGGGAGCTCATTGCAGACATTCCTGCCTTAGCACAGTTGAAGAAGCTTTTCCTTTTCTCTGAAATGCTCTTGTCCCAGATAGCCACAAGAGGCTTCCTTCAGAAGTAATCTTCTAAATTACAACTAACCTAACCTCTTTCTATGAAAATGCAACTTGACCCCCACTTGAATTCCTAGTTCTTTGTTTTCCATGCTCTCGTTTTTACCCCTCATAACAGATCGCCTTCTAATATATAGTTTAACAATTCATTACATTTGTTATTTACCATGTTAAAAGATAAATTCTACAAGGACAGGGATCCTGACTGGTTTGTTAGTGGTTTCTCCAAAGCCCCAGAATAGTAGTTAATGTATCAAACTCACTCAGAAAGACCTGGTGAAGGAATTAAATGAAGCTAGAATGTGTGATGTTCAAATGGATGTAGGACAGCTTGAGAAAAAAGAAATCACAGGTCACTTAGCTCCAGACAAAACTGAACCAACTTAAATTGTCCAGCATGTAAAAGTTAAGTTTTGTGTAGAGATCTAAATCTGTTTCAAGAAAGAGTTCATTCATTTTATTAATTTGTTAGATGGTTATCTCACTAAACAAGGGAAATCACTTTATATAATTCAAAATTCTTGTGAGCCTCTTAGCAAACTAGAGTCTAAGAAAATATGCAGAATCTCTTACAGAGACTACAGTAATATCATGCTCAGTGGAGAATATTCTTAAAGCATTTTCTTTAAAATTGAAAAATAAAAACAAGGATGCTTGTTATCAGTATATTAATGCAGCATTTTCTAAAAGGCATTAACTAGTAGTCTAAGGCGTGAAGGATAAAATAAAACCTTAAGCATGAAAAGAAGGGAAAAATACCATTATCAGTCAATAAGGTAATGTTTACATCAAAATCTGTAATAATTGCTAAGTTGTTTGAATTAGTAAAAGTTTAACAATATGTCAAAATTCAATATATTTCTATACTGAAACAACAAACAATTAGAAAATGCATTTTAAAAAACCAATGCCATTTACAATAGTAACAGTAAGATCAAAAATAAGTACCTGGGTGTAAATCTAGCAAATGATGTATAAAATGTTGGTTTAATAAAATCTAAATGAGAGAGAAATAGAACATGCTCATGGTTTCAAATCCCCAATATTGTAAATATGGCAATTCTTTCCAAATTGATGTATGACTAGATATATTTCTAGTTAAAATCTAATTAAGATAGTTGCTTTTCTTCATGTAATTTGACAAGTTGATTCTACTCGTAAAACATATTTGAAAAAGAAAGATATCTGAAAAATGAAGGATTCAAATCTTCCATACCTGTGAACAAGACTTATGTAATACTACAATCATCATGTAACTATAGCAACATATAATAATTAGCATGAGAGCAGAGGTGGCAAAGACCAGTGGAATTTAACAGCCTAGGAATAGACCTATTTGTACACCAAAATATGATATATGACAAACTGGCATTGTAGGGTAGAGTGGAAAAGGGTCAACAGCCCCAAGGTATATAATTTGTTATGTATGGAGAAAAACTAAAGTAGGTTCTTAAAACCATGGCATACAGAGAAGTCAATTCTAGGCGACAACAATTTAAATGTTAAACATAAAACTTTAAATTTCAAATGACACTGTAGACAGATATTTTTATAATCTGAGGAGTAGGGAACAATTCCTAAATCAGATCACAAAACACAAAGAGTAAAGAAAAACATTGTTATATTGTATTAAAATAAAATGTCTGATTATTAAAAGATATGATAAAATGAAGGTAAGATATTTGCAACTGAAATAACTAATATGTGGCCAGATTCCAGTAGATAAAAAAAATATGTAGAAATTAACTAGATAAAGCTTATCAATCCTGTAGAACTGTAGGAAAAAGTCACCAAGTGTCCTTTCTTGGAAGAGGAATCTATAATAGATTCAATGCATGTGAAAAAAACCCCATCCTAGTTGCATTAGATCAGAAAATTGCACATAAAAACTATAATAAAATGCCATTTCATATACATATGGTTGAGAACAATTTAATAAACTGGAAATGCCTAATATTGATAAATAAGTAGAACCAAAACCTCTTTAACATTATTAAGTGGAATGTACATTGACTTCACCACTTTTCAAAAACAACTTGGCCCTATGTAGAAAGGTGTATCCTAGGAGTTCTGCCTCCAAGTGTATCCTGAAAAATTCCTTGAACAAGTGTTCCAAGAGACACGCAAAAGAACACTGATATTAAACCATGATGCCAGGGATTGTGAAAGGGTCTCAACTTGCATCCTGCTTGCAAGCTAACAAGTTACTCAGTCATAACTTCATAGTTAGCTTTGCATTTTTAAAAAATATATTTATTTGCTGTTTGTATTTCTTTATTGGAGAAGTATGTGTTCACCTCAGCTGTCTATTTTTGGATTGGTTCTTTAAATTCTGGGTTCTATTTTTTTTAATTCTTTATATAGTCTAGATATTAGTGCTTTTCTGAGGGACAACTGACTAAAATCTTTTTCCACTCAGTGGGTTGCCTTTTCACTCTGTTGGTGATTTATTTTGTGGTGCAAAATCTCTTTAATAAGATAAGGTCCTAGTTGTTGATTCTTTGTAGTATTTCCTTTGTAATCAGGGATTTGTCCATGAAATCTTTGCCTAACCCATGTCTTCACTCTTCTAGAAGGTTTAGTGTTTCATTTTAATATTTAGATCTTTGACTCATTTTTATTTTAGTTTAGTGCATGAGTGCATGATGATAGACAAGGTCTAGTTTTATTCTTCAGCATGTATCAAGCCAGTTTTTCTAGCTCCATTTATTAAAAAGGCTATCTTTCTTCTAGTGAATGTATTTGGCCTTTGAAAACAATGGCCATACATTATGGAGAGGAATCGTGAGATTAAAAAGACATCTTATACAAGGGCTCCTGGCAAAGCTACCCTTCCTCTTTTCCAGATTACAACATCATGTTATTAGTCTGAAATCTAAGCAAATCTCTGTAGAGAAATAAGGGAGCCATCTCTATTACTCTAGGATAGGAAGGTAATGCCTCTCCCTTTATTATTTGGGAATGTAAATAAATTAGCTTATGAGCAAGCTCCCATCTCCCTCTTTCCAGGACTAATTCCTTATACACATATTCCTGAAAAGATGGGATTGGCTATTAATGGCTAGATGCTCAGCTATGAGAGAGATCATACATGCCAGTATTTAAAAGCAGCGTGGTTTATAATAGCAAAACAATGCAAAGCAAACACTATAAGGATAGAAGCCTGAGTAAATATTATGGAGTATCTAAAGAAGCAAATAATATGCAAGAGTTAATAGTGAAATCAACTATGTCAGTCATCATCATTAATAAATCTTATGATATGAAATGGAGAAATGCACAGAAATACTGCAATACATTTATCAGAATCCAGTAACAGGTAAAACCAGTAGCATATCTAGAATAGAGTGGTGCACATAACAAGTCAAACTATAAAGGAAAAAAAGGAATTATTAACATAAAAGTATTGTTTAATTCTGAGGAGAAAAAAACAAGAATGCAATTAGGGATGGACACAGGATATTCCAAAGGGTTCGGTAGCATTGTGTTTCTTGAGCTGGAGGAAGGTATTGTTCTAATTAATACCCTTTACACTATAACACAAGTGAAGTGCTATACATGACCTTATATGTGTGATATTTTTCACAATTGGAAACCAACAAAAATTTTTCAAAGGCAAGCTTATAATTCAGGGAAGAGAGAGAAAGTGGTACAAATCTGCATGCAGAAAATCCCAAGGCAGTACTTACTGTAGACCACCATTTTCCAAATGAACTTCCTGTGATAATTGACAGAGCTACAATGATCTATAGTTGTGAAGGTGACCTTAGCAAAGTGAAAATCTTATCACATTGCATTTAAAACAGGAGAAATTCAAACCTCATGCCTATATTATTTTTTACCATCTGATCTCTTTTAGTATCAATTATTATTATTATTATTATTTTATTTTGGGCTTCATCTCAGAATTATTTCAAGTAAATAGTTATTTGTGCCAAAAGAGTGAAAAATTAGAGTTCATCTTTCATAATTCAAAGAAAAGAAGCTGTTACTTATTTGGAATTTAAGTGAATTTTTTTAAAAAAAACAATGATCTGTGCATACTCTTTGTAAAGTAGCCACTAGATATGTGTAGTATTTAATTTAAATTAGTTAATATTAAAAAAATACTATTTAGCTCCTTAGATGTACTATCGTTTAAAGCTGCTACTTGCTGTGTTATGCTCCATTCTTCAGCCAACCTGAACTGCTACTTATTGCAATGTACCACACTTACTCTGTTTCCTCTTCTGAATTTTCCACATGCTCTTCACCCTTCCTGAACACTCTTACTCTTACTCTCACTCTTACTCTTACAGTACTTATATTTATTACCTATATTTGTATTACAGTTCTTTCATCATTATTTGTCTCCATCACATGCTAGACTACAAGCTCCTAGGAGCAAAGCCTATGTGTCTATTCACTGTCATATTTTAACATGGTGAAGTATCCACTTATAGGTGCTCAGTCAGTATTTGTGGACTGCACATATTAACCATGATGCAACACCTGACCCTACCCTGACTCCCACCTGTATTTTTTTTCCTTGTATTTGGAATTGAACTCAGGATTTCACACTTGCCAGACAATCGCTTGTACCACTGAGCTATATCCCCAGCCCCCTACCCTGACTCATAACACTAGTTTCCTTGCTTTTTCTTTTGGCTTTAGTTTAGTCTCTTTTGTCTCTTATTTCATCCTAATAGTCTCTTTTATTATCTGTGTCTCAAGGTTTTTCATTTCCATTGTCTTGCACATGACTGCAGAGCGCTGTTTGTAAGGCGTTGCTCTGGTCTTGTCATTTTTTGGCTAAGTAATGTCACTGCTTGCGTTATAAAGGTCAAAGTCCTTAATATACGCCCACAAAATTTCTGCAAGAGATATTGTACGTTCTTTATCTCTCATTTCTCTTATTCTGCTAATCTCCGCTCCAGGAATGTGACTACATGTTCTGTGATTTTCTTTCATGGCATATTCCTCTGTGGAATATACTCTCTCTTTCTCTAATAAAAATGTAGCCATGCTTCAAGGCACTACTCAGTTGCCACACCTTTATAAGCATTGCTCTGATGCCCCCAGGGACCATACAGTTTTTGTTGTTGTTGTTACCTTCTTAGGCACTATTCTAGCCTACCTTCTGCTGAAGGATATTTTTGTTCTTGAGATTCAGCAATAAGGCAAGAATGGATCTTATCCATTTTTGTATTCTCTGGAGGGCCGTGCCCATATGTTCAATAAATGTTTGTTGAGTTGAATATGTTAATTAAGGATATCAAGATTTAATATTAAGTTTTCAAAAGTTATATGTTTTGCTCTTTACCAAAAATCTGTGGATGGTGACCACACCTGCAAACTTAGTGGTGGTTTCACTCACATTTTACTCTTTTAGGCATAGAAGCTTCTAATGGTTATATGAAAGGAAGATTAGCTTGATCAAGGTAGAAAATTCATGCACCATTTAAAATATCATAATGAATAAAAATCTTTCTTCCTGTGTTCAAAAATTAACTTAAAAATACAGGGCCTAAAGTATTTGGAAAACAAATGAAGCTCTTTTAGTGTTTCAGAAATTGTCCTCTGTGATGTCTTAACTCTTCATCCATCATAAGGTTCTCAAAGGAAAGAGCAGTTCTTGCTACTCTATTCTATATTAGAAATTACTCCTACTGGATTCTGCATTAAAAAGATATTGGTTGCTTAAATAAGTAAGCACCTGTTCTATAGTACAATAACCAGGTGTCCACATTTTGTCATTTATTTCCTCATTTCATTTGTAGCCTAAGAAAATTCATGTCTCCTTTCCAGAAGGAATTCATCCCATTAGTAAAATGTAGCTGTCATATTACTAATAGTACTACTTTATTTTAATGATTGAGGACAAGGAGCTTCTATAGATGACCTAAAATATCTTCTTACTTTATTTTTCAATCCTTTGAAATTCTCACTTAGTCATAGATTCCCTGATACAATGAATTGGCAAATTCTGCAACACTGTCAATGGTGTCATGACCACAGATGGTTTAATATGTTGTTGATGATATGCTCAATGTTTTATGGAGCTAACTGGTAGATGTGGTCATCTGCCTGACAGAAGCACTTTCTGGGTTAGTCAGAGACATTTGAGGACTCTGTAGGAGAGCTTGCAGCAACTTGGAGCTACCTATGTTCCTGCCATGCCTAGGGGTGGTTGAACATCGCATGAGATTATTTGCTCGCATTAAGAATTGGCTTTTATGCCTCCCCATGTTGGGATCGGCTCAGGCCAATCTGGTATCTGCTGTGAAGCATGCATGTCCTGGCTAGCTACTTCAGGTCAGTAGTCAGGAGACATTTTTTCTGCTAGAATGAACTTCATGTGGAAATATTCTCTGAAATATGACCCTAAAGGCATATTGAGTGTCATCTGCAAGTGTCAAAAATTATATCTGCTCATTAGTAGGGTTAATAGACACTTTTCAGTAGGTTCTATTTCAAATCATGTTTTCCCAGGTTTGAATAAGGGGCTTTTGAAATTTAATCAGGTACAAAAAATGTTACACACACTGTTCCTGTGATAACTGTGTTCACCTGATAGCAATAGCATAAGCAAGCTATGTTTTAGTGACCTCAACGTCTTTTCACAGAGAACTATAGGCAAATGCAAATGGAGGTTAGCAATAATTGAGCATTTCATAGGTGGCCTCACTTGCTAACCCCAGACAGTACACAGGCAGCCAAGTATTATGATTCACTTCCTCTCAAGAGGCATTGAACTGTTCAGTGAGAAATGTTCAGACGCTGTGACACCTCTTTCCAGGGGAACTGACAGTCACCATTCTTGAGTGGGTGGCAACTTTCACATAGATGAAGGCAAATCAACTCCTGTCTGGGACATCCAGGTGGAGTTTGCTTGCAGATGGTTCGGTAGACTGATATCAGTATCAAGGAACAGATTAACAGTGGGGTTTTTCCTCCTTATTCATCCTTGGGCAAGTAAGATAGGAGATTAAGACCCATCATCTTTTTACATATTTTTAATTGACGCATCATAATTATGGGATGAAGTATGATTAATTTGGGGTAATTGGAATATCCACAACTTCATAATATTATTTATTTGTGTTGAAAACATCCAAAAGGGTTGAGGATTTAGCGCAGCGGCATAAGCGTCTGCCTGGCAAGTGCTAGATTGTGAGTTCAATCCCCGGTACAAAAAAAAAAATTCAAAATTCTTTCTACTAGCTACTTGTAAAAATAAATTAATTGTTGTCTGCTACATTTATTCTGTTGTACCATAGAATATTAGAAGTTATTCCTTCTAACTACCTTTCTACTTATTAACTGTTCTCTATCCATCACTGCCTCCTCACTCCACATAAGAGCTGTTTTATTTTCCACTATTTTAAGAACAGCTTTTTTGTTTCCACATTTAAGTGAGAATATATACCAATTACTTTTCTGTGCCCAATTTGTTTTACTTACCACAAAATCCACTAGCTATACCCCAGTCACTATAAATGATGGCACTTCATTCTTTTCATGGCTTAATAATAATCCATGATGTATGTGCACCACATTTTCTTTATCCAAGCATCTGTTGATAGACACTGAGGTTGAATATATATCTTGGCCACTGTCACTGATTCCATAGTAAATGTGAGAATACAGATATTTCTATGTTGTACAGAGTTCATTTCCTTTGGCTATCTGCACAGTAATGGGATTGCTGGATTGTGGCATTGTTCTTTTCTGGTTTTATGAGGAGCATTCATTCTGTTCTCCATAATGTCTGTATCAATTTACATTACTACCCACACTGTGTGAGAGCTTCACTTTCTCTGCATTCTTACAGCATTTACTATTTTTGTCTTTTTGATAATAGCCATCCTAGATGAGACAATATCTCATTGTGAATTTGACCAGCATTTTGCTCATGAGTAATGATGCTGAATATTTTTCTTAGACTTGTTGGCCATTTGTGTATTTTCTTTTTAGAATGTCTATTGGGTCATTTGCTCATTTTTAATTGACTTTTTTCTACTCTTGTGAATAGGTTTCCTTTATTTTTACTTAAAAAATAGGAAAATTAACATGAGATCTACCATTATTTTACAAATTTTTAAATGAAAAATACAATATTGTTAACTATAAGCACGGTGTTGGTCAGATGTTTAGAACCTACTCATCTGGAGCAACTGAAAGTTTAAACCCACGGTTATGGTTTAGATCAAGAAAGCCCCACAAGGGCCTCAGGTGCTCACCGGGATGGCTTGTGGACAGGGATTAGATCTTGGGGACACTGCTGACTCTCCCCACCTCCCCGCCACACTCTGTCTGCTTCCTGATCACCATTACATGAGCAGCTTTACTCTACAGCCCATTCCACCATGGCTTCCTCGCTTGAAATTGGCCAACTATGTACTGAAAATGTGAGCAAAAATAAACCTTTTCTCCTTAAAGCTGCAAGTATTGGATATTTTATTCCAGCAATTAAGAATGTGACTGAGATACCCACTAAATGGCAACTCCTCCATTTCCATCTCTTTATCCCCTGGTGTACTGTATCATTCCCTATTTCTGTGAATTTCATTGCTTTTGAAAATTCATTCAAGAGGAATCTCACAGAGTTTGTCTATGACCGATTTGTAAACATCATGTGCAACAGATTCATCTATGTTGTTGCATATGGCAGAATTTTCTTCTTTTCTGAGGCCAACTAATAATTGATTGCATATGTATACTACATATTCTTCATCTATTTGTCAGTCGATGGACATTCGGGTTGTTTTCACATCTTGGCTATTGGGAAAAGGCTACAATGAACAAGACAAGAAGATATCTTTTTTCTTTAATTTTATTTTAAAAAGCAAAACAGAAAAAAAGGATTGAAATAATATAGAATTTTAAAAAAGAAAAGAAAAAAAGTAGAGAATTAACACTAGTTAATGTATTGTACATTATCATCTCAGAGCTAGTTGTTCAGGTTATAAAATCTAAATACAAAAAGGATCAGCCAAACAATCATAGCACAAACTATTCTTTTTGATGAACTAAGAGAGATTAGTAGTATATTTATACATCTAGTGTACATATAAATACATAAATTTATATATGTATAATCTTTTCCTTTATTCCTTTTTTCTGTTTCCCTATAGCAGTAGTTCTGTCTTTTGACCGCTTTCTTTCCACTTCATTATTAAAATTTTTGCTGTACATTTTTGATGTTATCACTTTTTCAGTTTTTTATTATTATTATTTATTTTTACACTGGAAAGACAATATGATATTTACAAATGTGAGTCTGATTTATTGCACTTATGGGTATAATTGTAAGAGTATACTCATAAGTGAAATAAATCCATCAAGTTGCCTCCATTTACCTATAAAAGCTTCCAGATCATCCTTTTTATAGCTGAGTAATATTCACTGTATAAAAATATCACATCTTTTTCATTCATTTGCAGTTGATGGGTATTTTGGTTGTTTCCAAGATTTACTTACAAATTGTGCTGCAACACATGGATGCATTTATATCACTGTGACATGATATTTTCAGTTTTTCTAGGAAAATACTCAGGAGGAGGGTAGCTGGATTGAATGGAACTTCCAATCTTAGTTTTTTCAGAAATCTCCATACTGATTTCCACAGTGGCAGCATGAGTCTACACTCCAACCAACAGTGGAGGAGTGTTCCTTTTTCTCCACAGCCTCTCCAGCATTTGTTATCAGTTGATTTCTTGATGGCAGCCATTTTTTCTGGAGTGAGATGAAATCTCAATGCTGTTTTGATTTGCATTTCTCAAATGATCAGTGATGATGAACATTTCTTCATGTATTTATTTGCCATTTGTATATCTTCATCTGAGAAATGTGTGTTCATTTCAGATGACCACTTTTGGAGAGTCTTTGAATTTGGAGGGCTTGATGTTTTTCAGTTCTTTATATGTTCTTGATATAAGTCCTTTGTCTGAGGGTTGCTGACTAAAATTCTTTCCCATTCTGTGGGTTTTCTTTTCACTTTGTTGGTTATTTCTTTTGAAATGCAAAAACTTTTTAATAAGATGAGAGCCCAGTTGTTGATTCTTTGAAGTACTTTCTGTGTGGTTTGCATTTTGTTTATGAACTCTTTGCTTACCCCTGTGTCTTCAAGATTTCTACATACCTTGTCTTCCAGTAGATTTAGTGTTTCTGCTTTAATATTTAGATCTTTGATCCATTTTGATTTTAGCTTAGTACATGGTGATAGACATGGGTTTAGTTTCAGTATTCAGCATGCGGAAAGCCAATTTTTCCAGCACCATTTATTAAAGAGACCATCTTTCTTCCAGTGAACATGTTTAGGCCCTTTTTCAAATATAAGGTGGCTGAGTTTATTTGTAGCTGTGTCTGCATATTCTAGTCTGTTCCATTCTCCTCAGGTCTATTTCTTTGCCAGTACCATGCTGATTTCATGACTATACCTTTGTAGTATAATTTCAAGGAAGGAATTGAGTTGCCTCCTGCTTTGCTTATGTTGCCCAGAATTTCTTTTCTTATTATAGGTTTCCTCTGTTTCCAAATGAATTTTAAGAGTGTTTTCTCTGGATCGGTGAGGTATGTTAATGGTATTTTGATTGGAATTGCTTTAAATCTGTACAACAGTTTTGGGAGTGTAGCCATTTTCTTTTTTTTTTTTAATTTTTAAATTTTATTTTAAAGAAAATAAAACAAAAGAGGGCAGTACAGAGCAGATCAGAACAGGACAACATAGGCAACACAGTACTTTACATTAAGACAACCGGACATCAACAGTAGCTATCACAATATCTCTTATTCTGCTATAATTGAGCATAGTTTCAAATACAATAATATCAAACATAACAAAATAGTATAAAGCCATGCAAAGAGTGAAAGAATTACAGGGCTTTCTGAACCGAATAACAGAAAATGATCAATGGGTACTATAATATCTCATTTTAGATAGAAAAATTCTGTTTAAACTATCACACATATTCAAATCACAATAAGACACAAGGTGATAGATAGAACCAATGGTAGTAGAAGAATAGAAGCATGGTAGGACTTCTAAGAAGGATGATATTAAATCAGCAATAGCTGTCATAATGTTTTGTTTTCTTCAAAACAGCTATTCATATCATCACTCATGATATAGTCAAACAAAACAGAATAAAATCATTCCAACTGATGATTGAAAACATTGAAAGGCTTCAGAGCTATGAGATGGGGACTCATGCTTACCATAAAAAGTTATATACTCTTATCAACTCTCATACTAGGGAGACGATATGGTATTTACACCTGTGAGTTTGGTTTATTTCACTTAAGAGAATGGTCTCAAGTCGTGTGCATTTATTTATAAATATCTCAGTGTGATCGTTCTTTATAGCTGAGTAATATTCCATTGTATAAAAATGCCACAACTTTTTTATCCATTCCTCAGTTGATGAGCACTTAGGTTGTTTCCAGGCTCTGTCTATTACAAATTGTGCTGCTATAAATATGGGTGCACATATATCACTGTGGTATGATGTTTTCAGTTCTTTTGGGAACATGCCCAGAAGTGGAATAGCTGGGTCAAATGGGACTTCCAAACCCAGCTTTTTGAGGAAATTCCAGGTTGAATTCCACAATGGTTGCACTAGTCTACACTCCCACCAACAGTACAGAAGAGTTCCTTTTTCCCCACAGCCTCTCCAACACTTGTTGTTGGTAGTGTTATCTATCCTGGTCCTTCTTTCTGGAGTGAGATGGAATCTCAGTGTGGTTTTAATTTGCATTTCTCTCGTGACTAATAATGATGAACATTTCTTCATGTATTTATTTGTCATTCGTATTTCTTCATCTGAGAACTGTGTATTCATTTCAGATGCCCCATTTTTGGATTGGGTCTTTGAATTTCGAGGGTCTGATTTTTTTAAATTCTTTATAAGTTCTAGACAGAAGTCCTTTGTCTGAGGCGCTGTCCATGAAGATTTTTTTCCCAATTTGTGGGTTTTCTTTTCACTCTGCTGGAAACCTCTTTTGACATGCAGAAACTCTTTGATAAGATGTGGTCCCAGTTATTGATTCTGGGAAGTACTTCCTGTGGACTTTGGTTCTTGTTCATGAATTCTCTTCCTACCCCTGTATCTTTGATGTTTTTACCTACTTTGTCTTACAGCAATTTTAGTGTTTCTGTTTTAATATTTAGATCTTTGATCTATTTAGATTTTAGTTTAGTGTATGGTGATAGACATGGGTCTACTTTTAGTCTTCTGCATATGGACAGCCAATTTTTCCAGCACCATTTGTTAAAGAGACTGTGGTTCTTCCAGCGAGCATGTTTGGCCCCTTTATCAAAGATAAGGTGGTTGAGTGAGTTTGTGGTGGTGGTTGTATCTCCCATCTATTCCACTGATCCTCTGGTTTGTTTTTATTCAAGTACCATACTGACTTTGCTACTGTAGTTTTGTAGTATAATTTCAAGTCGGGGATTGTGATGCCTCCTGCCTTGTCTTTGTTGCTTAGAATTGCCTTTGGTATTCTAGGTTTCTTCTGGTTCCAGATGAATTTTAGGAGTGATTTCTTGAATCTATGAGGTATGTTAGTGGTATTTTGATTGGGATGGCATTGAATCTGTATAGTAATTTTGGGAGAATGGCCATTTTTACAATGTTTGTTCTTCTTATCCATGAACAGGGGATGTCTTTCCATTTTCTGAGGTCCTCTTTGATTTCCTTTTTCAGGGAATTATAATTTTTCACTATATAGCTCTTTTACTTCTTTCGTGAGATTAATTCCTAAGTATTTCATTTTTTTGGATGCTAGTGTAAAGGGTGTGGCTTCTCTTATTTCTCTCTCAGTACTTTTGTTGTTAGTGTATAGAAATGCTATAGGTTTTTGAGTATTGACTTTGTATCCAGCTGCCTTGCTGAATTTATTTATTATATCTAGGAGTCTTTCAATAGAGTTTTGGGGGTCTTCTATGTAAAGTATCATGTCATCTGCAAATAATGATAATTTCACTTCCTCTTTTCCTATCTTTACTCTTTTTATTTCTCTTTCCTGTCTTATTGTTCTGGCTAGTATTTCCAGTACTATGTTGAATAGCAGTGGTGATGATGGACATCCTTGCCTTGTGCCTGATTTTAAGGTAAAGGCTTTCAGTTTTTGACCATTTAATATGATGCTGGCTGTTGATTTGTCATAAATGGTTTTTGCCATATTGAGATAAAGACCTATTCCAATTCTCTGTAAGGTTCTTATGAATGAGTGTTGGACCTTATCAAAAGCTTTTTCTGCATCTATAGAGATGATCATGTGGTTCTTACTTTGGCTCTATTGATATGGTGGATTACATTTATTATTTTGCATATGTTGAACCATCCCTGCATTCCTGGGATGAATCCCACTGGGTCATGGTGTATAATCTTCTGGATGATTTGCTGCATCCTGTTTGCCAATATTTTATTGAGATTTTTTGCATCTATGTTCATCAGGGAGATTGGTCTATAGTTGTCTTTTTTAGTTGAGTCTTTCTCTGGTTTTGGTACTAGAGTGATATTTGCTTCCAGGAATGACTTAGAAAGAATTGCTTCCCTTTCAATTTCATTAAAGAGTTTGAGGAGTGTTGGAATTAAGTCTTCTTTGCATGTCTTGTTGAATTCTGTAGTGAATCCATCTGGGCCTGGACTCTTCTCTGTAGGCAAGGACTTAATTACATTTTAAATTTCATTAATAGAAATTGGGTTATTCAGCAGTTTTACATATTCCTGATCCAGCTTTGGTAGTTCATATGTGTCTAATAATCTGTCTATTTCTTTAGTGTTATCGAACCTATGAGAGTAAAGGTTTTCAAAGTAGGTGTTGATGATCTTCTGTATTTCCACTGAGTCTGTAGTAATTTCACCTTTTTCATTTCTTATTGCATGAATTTGAGTTTTTTCTTTCCTCTCTTAAATAAGGTTGGCCAGGGGCTTATCAATTTTATTTATTCTTTCAAAGAACCAACTCTTTGATTCATTGATCCTTTGTACTATTATCTTAGTCTCTATTGCATTAATTTCTGCTCTGATATTTATAATTTCCTCCATTCTTTTGGCTTTGGGCTTGGCTTGCTCTTCTTTTTCTAGATGTTTGAGTTGTAGCATCATGTTGTTTATTTTTGTTCATCTGTCTTCCTGATGTGGGAACTCAATGCAATAAGAAGAGTGTATTATTCAGTTTCCATGTGTTTGTAGGATTTTTGCAATTTCTTTTATCATTAATTTCTGGTTTCACAGCACTATGATCTGATAACATGCGTGGGATAATTTCAATTCTTTTGCATTTACTTAAATATGTTCTGTGGGCATAGGGTCTAAAATAGACCATAGTATATGGTCTATTTTAGAGAATGTCCCATGTACTGCTGAGAAGAAAGTATATTCTGATGTTGTTGGATGGAACACTCTGTATACATCTATCAAGTCCATTTGTTCACAGGTGTGATTCAGTTCTGTTATGTCTTTGCTGATTTTCTCTCTAGTTCTTCTGTCCTTTTGGGTCAATGGTGTGTTAAAGTTTCCTGTTATAATTGTATTATTGCTGATTTGATTTTTCATTTCTGTTAGTATTTGCTTTATATAGCTGGGTGCTCTGGAATTTGGTGCATATATATTTAAGATTGTTATCTCTTCCTCTTGAAGTTTTCCCCTAACTAGTATGTAGTGACCTTCTTTATCTCTTTGGATCAGTCTTGGTTTGAAATTCACATTGTCTGCAAACAGGATTGCTACTCCTGCTTTTTTTTGGTTTCCTGTTGCATGAAGCATTATTTTCCATCCTTTGACTTTCAGTCTATGAATGTCCTTTTGGGTTAGATGTGCTTCTTGTGACAGCATATGTTGGATGTTGTTTCTTGATCCATTCTGCCATTCTGTTTATTTGATTGGTGAGTTGAGGCCATTTACATTAATGGTTGTAACTGTTATATATTGGTTTATTGTTGACATGTTATCTTTCTGCTGTTGTGTCTTTAGCTTTCCATTCTGTTTAATTGTCTGCTTGCTTGGTGGTTTTATCCCATGTGTATCTAGAATGTCTTTCAGTATTCTTTGTAGGGTTTGTTTGGTGTTCATGTAGATCTTCAGCTGTTCTTTGTCATGGAAGTATCTTATTTCTCCATCCATTTTGAAGGACAGTTTTTCAGGGTACATCAGTCTGGGTTGGAAGTGGTTTTCCCTTAGGATCTGAAATACTTCAGTCCATGCTCTTTTGATTTCATTGTTTGTGTTGAGAAGTCTGCCGTGATTCTGATAGGTTTTCCTTTATAGGTGATCTCTCTTTTCTCTCTAACAGTTTTTAGTATTCTATTCTTATGTTGGATTTCTGGGATGGTGATTATTATGTGTCTGGGTGTAGTTTTATTTTGGTTATGGCTGTTTGGAGTTCTATATGCTTCACTTAT
>PVJX010011294.1:0-54062 GCA_004027295.1 Dolichotis patagonum | reverse complement strand
TTCTTCTTTTACCTGGGCAAGTATTTCTGATTTGAATTTCTCCATAGCTTTCCCTATTTACATATTTATTTCATTTGATATCATTTCAGACATTTCAGGTGTATGGCTTCTTTTTTCTTCTATGTACATGGCTTCTAAGCTTTCTTGGGGAGGGCTAGGGCTTTGAGCCTGCCTTTTGGTCTTTCCTTTTGTCATTTTTCTATATTTCCTTACTTTGAGCGGTGTTCCAAAGTTTTCTCTGCATGTGTGGTGAATTACCTCTTACACCCTCAGTTCCTGGAGGGGCAGTGGCTCCCCTACAGGCTCTTGGCTTCCTCACAGGGTCCTAAGTCCCCTCTGTGGGCTCTTGGCTCCCTAAGTTGTAAGGGAAATGCTGGGTGTGGTCACCCCGGAGCCTGTGGAATCTCAGGCAGGCCAGGCTACCGTGCTTTGTCCCAGGCAGGTCTCCACGAGTTTCCCTGCGAGTGAAGGGTGGGCCTACAGGTCCCAAAGAGTCAGGTCAGAATGTTGGTTTCTGCAAAGTTCCTGGTCCCAAACAGACCTGGCCAAGATGCCAGTCTCCACAATATCCCCAATCCAAACAGCCTGGGCCACTCTGCGGGTCCAAGAGGTTTGGGTCCCAAAGAGACAGGCCGCGATGCTGGTCTCTGGGAGACTTCCTGGGGGTGAAGCATGGGGCTATGGGCCCAAACAGACCTGGCCCAGATGCCGGTCTCTGGGCAGTTCCCTGCAGATGAAGGGCAGGCCTACCAGTCCCAAACAGTCGTGCCGAGATGCAGGTCTGCACAGACTTTCAATCCAAACAGCTCGGGCCACTCTGCGGGTCCCAGCGGTTCGGTCCCAAAGAGACAGGCCGAGTACCACCTAGTTTGGACAGGGATTATTTTGATTTGTTTTCCACCCGGATTTTGGCATCTCCTTCCATAAAATGCAAGTGTTATATAACTATTTTTGAAAATCTATCTTGAGACCACACTTTCAAATGAAATATATGTTTAAATATCACATTCACACATGTTTAAATATCACATTGTTTCTTTTGTGTGAGAAACCAAAAGGATAAATAAGGACAAAATGGATAACAGATATTGGGAAGTAAGAAGACTCTTCAAATGGGAAGGGGAATAAGGGGAGAGGAAAAGAAAAAAGAAAAAAAGAGAATAGAAGGAAAAACTAGAAACAAAACTTTTGTAAATAAGGAGTACAAGAAAGGTTGAGGGGAAAAGAGGGGAATGGGGGGAAAAGAAAAGAGTCAAGATGTATCATGTAAGGTAAAACTTCCCTATGATGAATGTGATATTTATGTATATCAATAGTATACCAATAAAGTTAATGTTTCAAAAATAAAAAATAAATATAAAAGTCTGTCTGGGAGGCTGAGCCAAAAGGATGACAATTTCAGGTTTGACCAGGACAATTCAATGACTTAATGAGCTCATGTCTCATAAAAATTGGGCTCAAACTGATTCAGAGGAACACAGGCTGGGATGATAGCAGCTGAGACACAAAACAACATAATGCCTGTATTGTTTGATTGACTTTGCAGGCTTGGGGCCAGTGGACTGAGCATCTGTTTAGAGGATAAAAATATGCAATACAGCAACTATAGGAAGTTTCCTTCTGTCTTGTTTTTGAAATTCAATATTGTTCTGTTTTATTTTGTTCCATTTTATCAGAAATAAATTTAAAAAATGGTTTCAATCCCCAGGTAAAAAGAAAAGAAAAATATGGATTCAATAAAGCAAAGAATGTACATGTAAAAAAAACTATCAGAGTGATATAATTCAGCATAGTTAGTTGCAACCATCTCTAAAGGAATTTTTATAATTTCTGTAATATGTGTAATATGTCCATATTTTCTGCACTATTTTAATATTTAAGATGTCTTTAATATGTCCATATTTTCTGTACTGTTTTAACATTTAAGATGTCTTTTGAGTCCATACTTTTAAAGATCCACAACTTTAAAAAAATTTCACACAATTTAACACACAAATTTGGCCTCCCTTCCTGGTAAGCAGCCCAGGCACAAGCCAGGCAGAGAACCAGTCAGCATCTCCCAAGATTCAGCCATAGTGGAACTTAGGCGGCTGAGCAAGAAATCAATTTGCCTCCCTTCCTGGTAAGTGGCCCTGGCGCAAGCCAAGAGGAGAACCAGTCAGCATCTCCTGAGAGCTGGCCATGGTGGAACTTAGGAAGCTGAGCAAGATAGCAATTTGCCTCCCTTCCTATTAAGCGCCCCTGGCGTGAGACAGGAGGAGAACCAGTCAGCGTCTCCTGTGAGCCTACCAGCATGTGGGCTGAGAATCAAATATTCCATCCCTTCCTCCTTCTCCTCCCCCACCCATTAGCAACTGAGGGCAGAGGTCTGAGCATCTCTTGGAAGGAAGACCGCATGCAATATAGCAAATATGGGAGATTTCCTTCTATCTTCTGTTTGAAGGCAAATGTTTTCACTACTTTGCTTTGTTCTGATTAATTGTTTTGCTCTATTCAATATTCTGTTTCAATTGGTCTTATAATGTTCTGATTTTGGTTTGATTTCACTATACCTGATTGAATGAACAACTACTGTGAAGATAACAAGATATGCTGTGGTACCTATTACTGTTATCCTGGTATCCTGCTGTGAAGTTCTGTACCAATTTCACTGCACTGTCTTGATTGGCTTTGTTCTGTCTTGTTCTGGTGTATACTACTACCTTCAAAATAAAATCTAAAAAAACATAAATTTAAATACATAGGTGGAAGAGTTCTGAAGAAAGATTATATCCATGCAATGAAACACCCAGATCAAGATGTAGAGCACTTCCATGGGCCTGAAAACTCCCTCTGAGCATCCAGTCTGTCCCATCCCACCGGGGAGCCTGTTTCTATGAGTTTTAGTACTGTATATAAGTTTGGTCTAGTTTTGAACTTATGTAAGTGGAATCACATCAAATGTGCTCTATCATATCACTTCCTTCTGCCAGATTATGTTAAGACACCTCCATGTAGTATCTGAAGCCAATTCTTTTTCATTGCTTCATAATAATATTCCATTGCATGATGGACATCAGGCTGTTTCCAATATGGGGCTACTATGAATAAAGCCACTACAAACATTTTTGTACAAGTACCTTTGTGGGCATAGGTCTTTATGTCTTTTGGGACATGTATACTCAGGAGTCGAATTATGAAATCATAAAAGTATGCTGAACATTTTGAAAGAAACCACCAAACAATCCGATGGTTTATTCTACCGAACATTCCCAGTACATTTATGAGAGTTCTAGTCATTCAGTCTTCTCGCCATGCTTCCTATTGCCAGTCCAGTCTGAGGTGATAACTGGTGTAGCAACTTGCATTTTATTGATGATACATCATAGCAAGTAACTTTTCATTTGCTTTGGGGGCACTCATATTTTCTTTTGTAAAAACCCCACTCAAGTAATTTGTCTATTTTTTAATTTGAAAAACCACTTAACTTCATAAGGTGTTTTTGATCAGTTTTCATTTTATTCTCTTACAAAGCCTGAAGGTGAATCATCGACATACACGTTCACTGACCACCTACTGTGGGCTGACAATAGTTGTGGTTAATCCAGTTACATTATTTCATCATCTTGCTTTATATCTTTGTTTCATTTAAAACTGACCTGCCTACCATCTCATACTTTAAAGAACCTGCTCTAAAAATGATAAAAATACGCTATTGGGTTTCTCTCTAACTTTCTCTTTAGATTCTTTTTTTTTTAGTTAGAGAAAAAAAGCAAAACAGAAAAAAGGGTAAAAATAATACAGAATTTTTTAAAAAGTAAGAAATCAGTTGTTGATAAATTACATATTATTATTTTAGAAGTAGTTGTTCAAATTACAAAATAAGAAGTAGACAAACAATGACGGTGCACATAGTCTTCTCTTTAGATTCCTAAATAAATTTTAAAATAGAGAATTTTAAAGTAGAGATTCCCACCGAGTCCCTCCCACACTACTGTGTGTTGATTAGAAGAAACCTGAGCACTTCGTTGCATCATCCTGGAGGAGATTCCTCATCCCCCTTGTTCAGTTTAAGGCAATGATTCTAACCAGAATGAATGTAGGCATAAAGCTAGAATCTACTGCCTTGTAGCCTTATTTCTGGATGGTGGAAAGTACAGCTATAGACAATTCTGTTGGTATTTTTGGTGAAAATAAGCATTTCTTTCTGTTGGCTGTGTGGCTAGGAATCATAGGGTAGTTATGTTTAACTGTATAAGAACTGTAATATATTATTTAGAATGTTCACATCAATTTTTGCTCTCAATAGATATATATGACAATTCCAACTGTCTCACGTCCTTGCCAACCTTTGATATTTTCAGAAATTTTATTTTAGTCATTCTGTATTCTGTTGAAGATCAATTGTAGTTTAAATTTGCATTTCCTTTCAAGATTTTTTAAAAGTTTCCAAAATTACAACTTTCAGAATTAGCACTAAAAACAGAACAACTGAATTAATTTTGTTGTTTTCAAATTTTCAGTCTCTTGAAGTTTTAAAGCAGTGCTTGATGGATTGAATGAGATCATGTATTACTCAGGTTTGCAAAAATATAGCAATTATAGTAATGGACTCCAGTGGTCATTAGCATTTCCATTACTAAGGGACCTTTCAAAACCGTTAGTCTCCTGTAGGTATCTGGACCTTGGGAAACCTGGTGGGGTTTATTTTCTCACCAGCTACACTATGGATAAAGTTGCTTTCTGCATACTTAAAAATATGTTTTTCAAAGGTTCATTATACAAGAAGGGTTGGAAATGGAATAACCAAATTATCCCTGCCGAAAAGGAAATCTTTGTCAGATTTTAATGAATCACTTGACTTTGGAATAATCATTTGACTTATACATGTCCTGTGTTGGAGACAAAGAGTGACTTTTGGTCTTCAGTAATTACTTACTTTTTCATGAATTTGTGTCTTGTAATTTATGTGATTTTTCATGCTTTCTGAGAAGGGACTATGTGTCTTTAGCACACTACTGTATCAATTCATGTAACAACCAGGATAACACCTAACAACCAGGAGCTCAATAAAATTTGTTAAATGAATGAATTAAAGTTGTTCTTTGTTATGTATATGCAGTGTCAGCACAAAGCTCTGCAAATGACAGATGACCCAGAAATGTTTGTGCATGTGAAGTCTGAAAGCTAGGAAGAAAGGAATTTCAATGAGTAGAAGGCAAGGGGAGAAAAGAAATCCCAGTAAGTTTCCCTTTACATATGCAAGATCTCTTTTATTGTCAGAATACACATTCTCTACAGCACACATCTGGATATGCCAGGGGCCCCCCAACACAACAGATTCAAAGCTGAGGACATTGTATACACTCACCCAGAGCCAGTAGGCTTAGTCACTGTCCCATCACTGAGACAAAAGATCTGGCATCCACAATTTAAAGGAGAAGAGGTTTATTTTGGCTCATGGTTTCATCTGTAGTCAGCTGGCTCCAAGGCAGAGACACACGATGCAAGGGCATGGTGAAAGAAAAGGTGCTCCACCTATGGTGGCCAGGAAGCGGAGAAAGAAGGGAAGAGCTGGGGACAAAAACGCAGCCTTCCAAGTCACACCCCCAGTGACCTGCCACCAGCCATGCCCCACTTCCTATAAAACACTTGCTGCCCACTCACCAGTGGGTGATTCCACCCACAAGTACCAATCACGCTCTAAACACATGAGAACTCTGGGGAACATCCTAGAAAGACAGATTCCCTTTACATAAGCAAGATATTTTCATTTTCAGAATGAAATACTCTCTAAAAGAACATCCAGATATCCAAGGATACCCCATAGACCCCTCAAGTCAACAGGTTCAGAACTAAGGTCGCTATGTACCTTCAACACCTCCTCTCAGCTAACACTGTCACAAGTTGACACTGCCCACTCCCCAAGCCAAAGAGTGAGTGTAACCCTGTACTCTCCCCTCCTCACGACCCTATCCATTCTTAGGTTATTTTATCCAACAAACATTTACTGAGATTTTTTTGATAAGCCTGATTTTGTTCTTGATATTGAGAACATGCATTTTAGATAACTTCACCTTGGGACGTAGTTCTATTATTCACGAACCTATTATAATCTTGATTTGCTAGGCAACAGCCTACCATTAGAGACATGTTCCAGACTTAAGGACAAAGGCTAAAGACTTCGTTGCACTGCTTAATTTTCCATTCATAGAGGATGAGTCAAGGATGACTCATCTGATAACTATTTCTATTGAACTGCTATGTCTAGCTGAGAGAAATATCTCCATTCACAAAAATTTTCCCTTTTCTTTCTTACTGCTGCAGTAGAGACATCATGTATTCAATTAGATTTCTCAAATGTATGAGGACTTTGAGAAGATTAGTGATGCCTGGGAAAAGGTCATTCATACATATATGCAAAGTCAAAGAACACATTGACCCAGAGGAAGCAAGAGAGTGTAACTCAGGCCCAGAAATCTTACTTCCAGGCAGTGTCAATGTCAAACTCTAGACAATGGAAATGATAACAGAATGAGCTATCACAAAAAAAATCCACTCAATGTTATAATCATTGTATGAGTGGTTAATGTGAACACAGAAAATAAAGGGGTTCTCTGGGTTATAAATATATGACTCTCTGAACTTTGATTTGCTATCTCCTACCTTTTAATAAACCACTCTGAAATCCAGTCTATACTGTCTTCTCACCCAGGCAGCTCCAGAGACAAAGCTAGTACAAATATTTACCTGTCCTGATATTTTATTTCTAAACATTCTCTTTTCTTTCATATTTTCCCCATCTGTGCTCATCAAACAATATATTTGTCATTTGCAAATCCATCTTTAAACATGCCCTCTTCCCCCAGTTCTCTTCCTCCTCCTTCTTTTTGTTTTTATGCTTTCTCTCCCACTCTCTGTGGTCTAAATGTGAGCCAGAGACAACCTTAATCAAGGTTAAGATGAGTAATGCTTGGACTACAATTCCAGAAAATGAAAGTGTTTAATGATTTCTACCAGTGTCCAGAAATCATAAAATTCTTTATAGACTTTCTTTTCCTCCTCTAATAAGTCTTCGTGTTATCAATTCAAGATAAAACAAAAAACTTTGAACATATTTTAATATTATCAGTTAGTACTCTGTTTATGAATGTTGAAAGAGTATAACCTTATATTTCTACTGTGAGTATGCAATATTTTTGTCATACCAAGTGATATTGGCTTTTATGGGGACAAAACTGCTATTAAGAAGATCATTACTCAGAAAAATTTCGATGGGAGTTTCCAACCACCAAACCTGAAACTTGCTTTTGGAAGCCAATCTGTAAACTGAGACTTCCAAATTTGGAAGTGTCCTTGTTTTCTGATTTTACAAGGCTGTGTGGTTTTCACGCAGATGGCATTAACAAGAGTGTCGGCGGGAACAAGCATTGATACCTTTCATATATGGAGAAGCTTTATAAGTGTTGCACACTCTGTATGGGTGTGCATGTGAACTAAATGAGGTGGTTACCTTTTGTCCCCTAAATATGTCTCCTTGGCCGCTCACAGGAGTGTGTGGGAAGAACTGTAAATTGCTTATCTACAAATGATAAAGCTGGCAGAATAAAGCCTAGACACCAAAGGAAGCCACTAGGGAGAGAGTTCCTTCTACCCCATGGCTCCTAACATCATGCAATACCAGTAAAAGGGTCAGGGAGGAGCACCACGTGGGAGAGCAGGCCAGCAGGATGGGTTCTGCCCCAACTTCCAGTTGTACCTTTTCTCCAGATTTCCACAGCCAAGGTTATGAGCCCATAACCTGTAATTTGGCCCATATGTTAAAAGCTTATCCCCCAGCAGGCTACTACTGGGAGAGGCAAACTTTAAGATGCGGGGCCTAATGGGAGGTACTCAGGTCATTGGGGCCACACCCTCAAAGGAGATTGCAGTGTGTCAGGTAGACATCACTCTTTTTTGCTCCCAGGAGGTAACTGGTTTGGCTCAACCATGCACCCCTGCCATGATGTGCTGCCTTAGAACAAGCCCAAAGCAGCCAGGTGCATAGGCCTTGGACTGAAATTTCAAGCAGTGAACCAAAATCAACGTTTTCTCTTTCTAAGTTGATTATCTCAGGAATTTTATAATATTTTTGGAAAGCTGACTAACACATCTCCACCTCAGAACATGAGTTTCCAGTATGTTGAAAAATAGACCATGGAGAAAGCTTAGCTTATATTTGGAGGAAGTTTAACTTTTGGGTTTGAGATGTAAAGTTGTTCACCTCCTTGCTTCCTCTTGGCATGTTGAGGGGTATTTAACTCTCTAGGGCTCTGTAAATCATACTGATCTTTAGGTCTGTTTCCTCACCCTGGAGTGATTATGGAGGGTGATGAGATGCAAAAGTGGAAAGGCAAGATGGAGGGTCTAGGAGGATTGTTCTTCTCTTCTTCCAGATCCTAATCTCAGACAGATCTGAGACCTACTAACCATGTTCTAAATGCCATCGTGTTGATCCCAAATATTAGGGTTCCCAGGCTTCTCCAAATGTGTTACTGAGCTTTTTACTGCTGTGATAAAATACTTGAGATAACTTAAAGCAGGAAAGATTTGTTTTGGCTCAGTTTCAGAGGCTTCAATCCATGGTTATCCGACCCCATTATTTCTAGGCTTGTGAGGTGGAACAGAATGGCAGGAAGCATGGTGGAGGAAGGCTGTTCACCTCACCATGCCCAGAAAACAGAGAAAACAGAGAGAGGGAAGAAGCCAGAGAGTCTGTACTCATGGGCTTGCCTCTTCTTCCACTCTTGCTCTTTCTGAGTCCCTGCCCTGTTTAATGATACCACCTAGAGTCAAAGTGAGCATCCCCTATCAGTTTGCTGGCTCTGGAAGCAACCTCACATGCACCCAGAAGTGTGCTTTATTAAGTTCCTAGGCATCTCTGAGTCCAACCAAGTTGGTAATCAAGATTAACTATCACACTGTCAAAATTAACTATCAAGATTAACTCAAGGATGAGGGTAGAGTTTAAGGAAGGCCAAACCAATCATTACAATCAGTGTGCTGAGTTCTGCATGGGGTTGAATTTGTTGGATATTATTGGACATTTGTTACTAGAGGCCTCCTACAGCTTTGGGAAGAATGCAAATCTAAGCCAAAGATAAGGATCACATGCCTGTAATGGCCAGAGAAAGGCCCATCATATGAGCTGAAAGAGGGTCAGAAAAAGAGACCTTGAATGCCAGCTACTCTGAACTACAGGGTCAAATGACTTAGTAATATCTTGAAACTGAGTATTGAGATTGCAAATCTGCCTTTGATCTCATACAGATACTGGCAAGGGATGGGTAAAACTAAGCCACAAGACAAACAAAAGGAGATACCTCCTTCCACAAGATGTAACTCTTGTACTTCTAATTTTTCATCTATAAAATGGAAATTTGAGGCTGGGGATATAAATCAGTGACACAGTATCTGCCTGGCAAGCATGAGGTCATGAGTTTGACTCCCAGTATCAAAAATAAATAAATAATAATAAAAATAAATAAAACAGAGATTTTACTTAAGTATTTATATAGTACTAGGCTCTACTTTATAAACTTTCCAGCATTAACTCATTTAATCTTCTTTCAATTTTGACAATACTAATTCTCTTGGTCCATAAAAATGGGACATCTATCAACTGTCTAAAATTTTCTTCATCAGTGTTTTACAACTTCCAGTGTATAGTTCCTTCATCATTTTGTTGTTGTTTTTGCTACATAAATGGCATTATTTTCTGTTTTCTTTTCAGATAGTTTATTGTTGATGCATAGAAACATCATTGATGGAGGTTAATTTGGGTGGCCTGCAACGTTAGCAATTTATGAGTTCTAATAGTTTTTTAAAAAAGAAATCCTCAGCATTTTTACGTATCTGATCATATTTATTTGCCAACAGATAATTTCACTTCCAATTTGAATGCCATTCATTTCTTTTTCTTGCCTGATTGCTTTGGTGGGACTTCCAGTATTATTCCATTTTCAGACTAGAAAGATTAATATTGGCAAAATGCTCTTACTACCCAAACCAAATCCAACACAATCTCTATCAAAATTCCAAGGGCATTTTTTGTAAGAAAAAAATCTAAAAATTTATATGGAACCATAAAAGATTTTGAATAGCCAAAGCAATCTTGAGTAAATAGAACAAAACTGGAGACATATGTTTTTAAAACATACTACAAAGATTCAGGAATAAACACAACATACATATAGATCAGTGAAGCTGAAGAGAGAAACAGGAAATAAATATATGCACTTATAGTCAATTGATCTTAGACGAAGATGCTCTGAATAGGCAATGAGAGGGTCAGATACTGGTTGCCTGCCAGGTGTTGAGGGAAGAAGGGACTGAGGAAAGGGAACAAAGCTTCCCCTGCGCAGGACAGATGTGGACGGATGTGCAGCAGCAATGTTCATAGTCAATGTCATTGTACCATATACTTAAAATTCGCTGAAAGAGCAGATCTGAAATAGCCTTACCGCAAAACAAACAAAAACCCATTGGGTAACTATGTGAGGTAATGGCTGTATTAATCAGCTTGACTATGATAATCATTTCACAATGTTGTCTCCAAACACCAAATTGCTCAAGTTAAATAGATACAATTTTTGTTTGTCAATTTCACCTCAGTAAAGGTGAGGGGGGGTTAAATTTAATTTAGTTTATATTTTAAAATTCACTAAATGAATATGAAATTTAAATGGTCAAATTCTCAAATGACTTTTAAAAGTTTGTAACATTTGTACTTCTCGAGTTACTAAAGCTTAAAACTCTGCCTTTCAAGTTTGGACTTTGGGGTACCCTGTGATGCTCATTAGTCCCCCAGCTCTGCCTCTGCAGACACAGGTCACAGCCCCGGTTCCCAGGATGAGCACACCGGAATCTCCAGGATCTGCCTAACAACGTCTCCAACAAAACCTCCTCGCACCCTTGCCTGTCTCTTCCCCAAACTGACACAGAGGCCTCACAGCTTTGGCTGTTTATTGAATCAGGATCTTTGCCAGTGCAATGTACTTTAACCAAAATGCAAGCTTCCTTTTCACTCCATGCCATCAATTTAGGTATGTCCTCCTTCAGGTGAATCCTCTCTAAAAACCAGCGCTCCCTGCCCTCCTAACTGAATTCCCTCAGCAGCCTGTGTGTACCTCCTTTATTGGGCTTACCTCACTGTGTCACTGCTCTGAGATTCTTCATGAAAAAGTTTCCCCTCTGCTGTGAAATAATGAAAGAAGGGCTCCGGCATGAAAATGTAAATGAATGAGCCAAGAGGAAAAAAAGACATGAATTGAAGAAGTAAACATCAAAGGTCTTAATAGTAATTGATACTGGTCATTGGGTCTTAAAATTGACCTGACAAATCGGGTATTTTGTCACTGTTCTGCTATATGACACATGTGATTCTGAGCAAATTCTTTACTTCTCTGTCTCTTCATTGTTTCTCAATTGATAAAATATCCAAGCCCCGATGATATCATCAATTTAGAGCTACAATTAAATGAGATAAAGACTGTGAGCATGCTTTCACAACTATGGTCTAGTCTTTCAAAAGGTTATTATTAAAAGTTTGTGACTCACAGTGTAAAAACATGAGTTGAAAACAGGCCTGGGAGATAACAAGTTGATATCCTTGATTTTATTAATAAGGAACCCAAGTCCACGTGTGAACAGATTTTATCCAAGATCACACAGTGACGCAGGCTCAGGGTTTTTTCAAACCTGGAATTACTGGCTCTTTCCAACACCTCAATCTCCATAGCATGGTCCAGCTAAATTTTAGGAGACAGGATCGTTCTCATCAGTGGGTACTTTCAACTTTCTTACCTCCATTTTTAAATGCACTGGATTTTGAAATTGAAAATCTAACTTTTCACCTGCCTACACTGTGTTCCCAGGTTCCATCTACTTGCTTGCATGGACCTGTAATAGACCAACAGGGACACAGAAACCTCACTCAGTGTTCTACTTCAGCCAGTCCCCAAGAAAGAAGCCTGGCTGTCTTTTAGGGATTTTGTCCTTCAAGAATTAAATCATCACAGCAAGCAGGGCTCTACTGGCTTGGCTCACGAACTCCTCTTTGAGGTCTTCCACAGGTCAATTGCTCTATAAAATTGTGCTGTTTGATTTGTAGTAAAGCACAAAATGCTAGGGAAAGAAGCTCAAAACTTGAGCAGATTTAAATCTTCTTAGAATATTGTGTTCCGTCATTGCTCAGAGTGGTTTTGGAAGTCAGGCTGGTGGTGGCTGGCACGCTCCGGGGGAGAGGATGTGTGGCATTTTATCAGAGTGGAAGTAGGAGACTTGGATCAGGAAATTAGAAGTGTTTCTCTACCCACTCAACAGCGACTCGCCTCACAGTTTTGGTCCAGATGTGTCCCAGATTTTAGCCAACCATGGAATTCCTTCGAGCTGCAAAATCAAGCTGTCAAAATGTCTTTTCCCAAGCATCTGCTGTATCTAGACCTGTGTCAGACGATGACAGCAACATTATCACTGTCTCCACTCACACGCATTCCTGTGCCAGTCATCTTGCTGGGCACTTTGCATACATTTGTTTATATTATACCCATCCTTTGAGGTATTCTTATCCTCATCTTACAGATAAGAGAAGTTAGCATCCCAAAACCACACAAATTGCAGTTGTAAATAGCTGGTCTTTTGTACCCGACTTTTCAATATTGCATTGCATTGAATGTTTTCAATATTGCATTGCATGAATAAGTATTTCATTCCTTCCTATTAACAAAGAACATTCAATTGTATGATGTACCCTATTTTAAAATCCATTTGTCAGTTCATGAATATTTGTTTTTTTTCCACTTTTTGACTTTTATGAATAATCTGCTATAAACATTTAAATACGTTTTTTGTGTCGAATGTGTTTTTTATTTCTTTTAAGCATATCCCTAAGAGTGGAGTCACTGGGCCATATGGTAATTCTATACTTAACATTTTGAGGAACTTTCAAAGTTTTTTCCAAAGTTTCTTTACATTTACAACCTCACTAGCAATAAATATGTTAGGGCTTCAAATTCTCCATGTATTTGCTAATGTGTTATTGTCTGTTCTTTTATAATAACCATACTAGGGGATATAAAGTGACATCTCATGATTTTGAACTGCATTTTTCTAGTGATTAATAAATTGAGCACGTTATTTCATGTGCTTATCAGTCATTTTAGATCTTCTTTTGGGAAAATATCTACTGAAATCCTTTACTAAGGATTTAAATACACACGCAGCAAAATTTACAGTGGAGATGGAGCAAGATAAATGTACATACAACCTTCTTTCTGCTCAAAAATTCTAAGAAATTACAGAACAGGTTATGTTTAATAAAAATAAACATAAAAATATGGGAAATTAAACATAATAATTTAATTAATGCCAAATACACGAGTCTCCACACATACACAAAAAGCCAAGGATCGCATGGTTTCACAGGTGATTTCCACCAAATATTCAAAGAATTAACACCAACCCTTCTTAAATTCTCTCATAAAAACAGAAGAATAGGATACATGCCCAACTTCATTTTATGAGGCTAACATCACTTCAGAACTAAAACCAGAAAAAGATGACATAAGAAAACAATGCACCAGTATCACAGATGAACATAGAATATATGAAAATCCTTCATAAAATACTACCAAACTGAATTTAACAGCACAGTAGAAAGCGCACACACCATGATCAAGCAGGATTTATGTCTCGGACTTAAGGATGCTACAATACATAAAAATTAATTGACATGATACATTCATTGCATTAACAGAAGAAAAGGCAAAAACCATATGATTATTGTAATAAATACAGAAAAAGATATTCGGCAAATTCAATATCCTTTCATGTTAAAACTCTCTCAACAAAATGTGTAGAAGCAACACAATTCAACACCATAAGGGGCATGTGAAAAACCCATCATCAGTAAGTGAAAACTGAAGGATTTTCCTTATGGGATAGGGATTCCCTGTCTTGCCACTTCTATTAAACATAGTACAGGAAATCTTAGCATAATCAGACAAGAAAAAGAAATAAAAGTTATTCAAATTAGAAGGGAAAAGGTAAAATTATCTCTGCTGGCAGATGAACATGATCATATGTGTAGAAAACTCTAAAGAGCTTAGAAAGAGAGAGTAAAAGACCTGTTAGAATGGATAAATGAAATCAGTAAACTTGCAGGATACAAGAGCAACATACATCAGTGGCACTTCTAGACATCAGTAATGAACTATTCGAACAAGAAATTAAGAATATGATCTCATTTGCATTAGCAAAAACAAAAATATTATAAAATTAATTTTAAAAAGGTGAAGGAACTATATCCTGAAATTTATAAAATATTAATAAAGAATATCTAAAAAGATGCAAAAAAAGCTGGATAGCAATCCCATGTTCATGGATTGGAAGAATTATTGTTGTCAAAATGTCTTTACTTTCCAAATGTATTTAGAGATTCAGTGGCATCCATATAAAAATTTCAAAGTTATTTCTTACAGAAAAAAATGTATCTTAAAATTCATATGAAATCAGTTTGAATATCCAAAGCAATCTTGAGCAAGCAGAACAAATTTATAGACATCACAGAACCTGTTTTCAAAATATACTACACAGGAAAGTGAGAAACTGTGTCTAAAAGAACCTAATATGTAACAGGGTCCTAGAATAGAAAACTAAAGAAAAAACGATAAAGTATAAATGTTAGTAAACAGTAATGTATCAATAAGATATTAACAATAGAAGAGAGTGGGTATTTTAATTTTGTAAATCTAAAAGTTAGAATCTACTTCAGAAACAATTATAATAAGTATCAATTGCAAAAAAAAAAAAAAACACAAGAGCCAGGGGAGTGACATGCCAGAAGGGCACCTATCTAGCATGTGTGAGGCCCTGGTTTCAGGTCCAGCACCACAACCAACAACAAAAGAAACAGGGAACATTGCTTTAAAATGTTATTCCATATACACATAGTAACATGTATGTATAAAGAAATATGTATTCATAAGTAAAAATGAATTAATATCAATATATAAATAAACCCACAGTCACTCAATAATTATATAAATTAGATTTGTTTCCTATTGAGAACCACATATATAGCTAAAGGAAGACATTGAACTCATAAAACTTTTACCAATACTGAAATTTAATAGCAAGATTAATTGCACAAATTGTTTTTAGCAAGAATTGTAAATCTGAACATGCACGGCTTACTTAACATTAAATGAGCACTTTAAATTTAAATACATAATTGTCACTGTAAACAAAACAATTCCTTTTACTTACAAATTAATGTGTTTAATGAGCATATTTTCTTATTCATAATAAAATTAAGATTGTTTGACTAATTAATTAAAAATTCAAAATATGACTAAATCTGTGAAAAACATTTAAATTACTGTTTTTTGTCTTGGTTATAACAAATTTTAAAGTCAGTATGTATGAACAGAGTAAGTTATCTAATTTTTAATTTATAATACAGTTTTGCTTTATGTTAATAGATACAAGATAATGGGAAATTAAATAGAATCATCTTTGGAGCTATGATTCTATAGACTCATTCAAAAAATTTTTTAAATTAAAAAATAGTCAGACATGGTGGTACAAAGCTGTAATCTTAGCACTCAGGAGGCTGGAGCAGCAAGATCACAGCAAGTTCAAGGCTAGCCTAGACTACATAATGAGTTCAAGATCAACCTGAAACACACAGTGAGGCCCTGTCTCAAAAAAAAAAAAAAAAATAGAATGAACTCAAGAGTAAACTCATCTTGATCTGTAATTTTCTTTATAGGAAGAGTTTTAAATTATACATTCAAAACTAAATAAATAAATTACACATTCAGTCTCCTTAATTAGATATAGGATTGTGACATTTTATTTACACTTTCATCAATTTCTATAAATTATGTTTCCCTTGGAACTTGTCTATTTCACTTTAACTTTGAAATATATTAGCAAGTCAATACATGTCAGTTATAACCATCGATGTTAATGGTCTTTATTCATGAATCAAAAGCCACAGACTGGCAGAATGGATCAAGAATCAAGATCCAATAATATGCTGCATTCAAGAAACACACTTAATTCAAAAAGAAATTCATAAACTCAGTGTCAAAGGATGGAAAACAATGCTCCATGTGACAGGAACCTAGAAAAAAGCAGGGGTAGATATTCTATTTGCAGACAAAGTGAATTTTAAGCCATGACTAATTAAGAGAGATAAAGAAGGTCACTACATCTTCATAAAAGGAACATTCCAAGAGGAAGAGATAACAGTCATAAATATATATGCAACAAATACCAGTGCATACAACTATATAAAAAAGCACTAACATAGGAAAAGTCAAATAAACTCTAATACAGTTGTATTGGGACATCTCAGTACCCCACTGTCACAAAAAGACAGATCAACTAGACAAAAAAATCAATAATGAAATATTAGAACTAAATCAAACTTTTGAGAAAATGGACTTAGTAGATGTCTACAGAATGTTCCACCCCACCACATCAGAATGCACATTCTTCTCAGCTTCACATGAGACAGTCTCCAAAATAGACCATATACTGGCTCATAGAACATGCTTAAGGAATTGAAATTGTAAATGCAAGGGAATTAAAATTATCCCATGCATACGTTAGACCACAGTGCAATTATGTTGGAAATCCATGCCAAAGGAAACCACAAGAACTTCAAGAAGACATGAAAATTAAATAGCACCCTACTGAACAAGCAATGGGTCACAGATGAAATTAAAGAAGAAACTAAACAGTTTTTACAGTTGAGAGATATTGACAATACAACTTATTTGAACTTGTGGGACACAATGAAAGCGGTCTTAAGAGGGAAATTTATAGTGGCCCTGATGCAAGGCCAGCAGATTGCTGTAGCTGCTGGTTTCAAACAAGAGCCTAAAGAGAATTCTTTCTGTGGTCTGATGGCCATTTCAGAACTTTGGAAATGGAATGGTCAATTCATCAGAGAGAAATAGCAGGTGAGTATGGCAGACTTTGGGGGGCCTGCAGGGAAGAGACCCTGGCGCATCGGGACCTGCACCGTGTGGTTGACTCGGGGTGCTGGGAGAACAAAGAACTCCTCCCCTCTCTGGGGGCGGCTGAGAGTGTGGCAGACTTTCGGCAGCCCGAAGGAGAGAGACCCTGGCACATTGGGACCTGCACAGTGCGGTTGACTCGGGGTGCCGGGAGAACAAGGAGATCCTCCCCTCTCTGGGGGTCAGCTGTGATCCTTCCGGCGTGTAGGCTGAGAATCAGACATCTCATGTCGTCCTGTACCCCGTCCTGTGTCCCCCCTCCATTTCCCCCCTGCTTAGCAAGTGGGAGCCAGTGAACTACACATTTTATGAAAAGATTGGCTATGTTATTTAGTATGAGCTCCCCATATGCAAAGATAAGGACAACCATTTGGAAGAAAACAAAAAACAATATGACAGATAATGAAGATCTCTGGTTATCTAGTTTTGAAATTTATGCTTTCTTATGTCCCGTTCTGTTCTGTTTTGTTGTGTTTAATTTTACTCCCTTTTAAAATAAAATTTAAAAATGTTAAAAAGAGGGAAATTTATAGCAGTAAATACCCATATCAAGAAAACAGAGCAAGCATATATAAGTAACTTAACATTGAACCTCAAACTTCTAGAAAAAGAAGAGCAGACTAAGCCAAAAGCTCGCACAGAGGAGTAAACTATAAAGATCAGAGCAGAAATGAACACATTGGAGACTAAAATAAAACAATACAAAGAATCAATCAATCAATGAGTTCGTTCTTTGAAAGATTAAATAAAATTGAGAAACCCATAACCAACCTTATCAAAAAAAGGAAAGAAAAGACTCAAATCCATGCAATTAGGAATGAAAATGATGGAATCACAATAGACCCTGCAGAAATCCGGAAAATCATCTATGCCTACTTTGAAAACTTGTATGTTAATAAAATGGAAAATACAAAAAGAATGGACCAATTCCTAGATACATATGAATTACCAAAGATGACTCAAGAATATATTAAAATCCTAAATAAACCAATATCAATCAATGAAATCAAAGATATAATTAAAAACCTATCAACAAAGAAAAGCCCAGGCCCTGATGGATTCACTACTAAATTCTACAAGAAATTTAGAGAAGACCTAACACCACTACTTCTCACATTCTTTAATAAAAGGGAAGTGATACTTCCAAATTCATTCTTGGAAGCAAGCATTACCCTGATACCAAAACCAGGGAAGGACTCAACTAAGAAAAAGAATTACCAGCTGATCTCCCTAATGAACATTGATGTAAAAGTCCTCAAAAAGATACTGGCAAACAGAATGCAGCAAATTGTTAAGAAGATCGTACATCATGATCAAGTGGTTTTCAAACCAGAAATGCAGAGATGGCTCAAAAAGAAAGAGCTTTTTACTAAGTGCAGCACCCATTCATGATAAATACCATACGGAAAATTGGAATAGGTGGTCTTTATCTCAATCTGATAAAAGCCACCTATGACAAACAGGAAATATTATATTAAATGAACAAAAACTGATAACTTTCTCTCTAAAATCAGAAACAATGCTCCGATGCCAACTGTCTTCACTCTTACCCAGCATAGTCCTGGAAACTTTAGCTGGAGCAGTTAGACAAGGGAAAGAAAAGGAATAAAGATAGGAAAAAATATAAGTTAAACTATCATTAATTGCAGATGACATGAAATTCTACCTAGAAGAGCCCAAAAATTCCACGAAAAGACTTCTAGGTTTGATAAGCAAATTCAGTAACATATCTGGTTACAAAGTCAACACTCAAAAATCAATAGCCTTCCCATACATGAATAATAAACTCACTGAGAGAGAAATCAGGGAAACAGTATCTTTTACAATAGCATCAAAAAAATGAAATACTTAGGAATCAATCTAACAAGGAATGTAAAAGACTTTTACATTGAAAACTATACAGTACTCTGAAAAAGGAGATTGAAGAGGATATTAGAAAATGGAGGGATATTCCATGCTCTTGGGTAAGAAGTACCTATATAGTGAAAAATGGCCATATTTCTAAAACTGTTATTCAGATTCAGTGCAACCCCAATCAAAATTTCAACAGCATGTCTCACTTCAGTAAAGAAAACAATCCTAAAATTCATCTGAAGTCAGAAGAGACCTAGAATAACAAAAGCAATCTCAGGCAACTAGGCAAAGAATTGCCCCCAAGAACATATAAAGAACTAAAAAAAAAAACCAAACCAGTCCTCAAGATTTAAAGATTTTGCCAATCCAAAAATGGGCATCTGAGATGAATACACACTAGTCAGATGAAGAAATATGAGCAGCAAATAAATATGCAAAAAAATGTTCAACATCACTGGTCATTCAAGAGATGCAAATTAAAACAATGCTGAGATTCCACCTCACCCCAGAAAGAATGACTGTTGTCAAGAAACCAACCAATAGCGAATGCTGGAGGGGCTGTGGGGAAAAAGGAACCCTTTTCCACTGTAGGAGGGAATGCAGACTGGTACAATCACTGTGGAAACCGGTTTGGAGATTCCTCAAAAACCCAGGACTAGAGGTCCCATTTGGTATCCCAATAGGGATACCTATTTCTCTTCTGGGTATCTTTTCAGAAGAATTAAAAACATCATACCTCAGCCACAGAAGTACAACCATGTTTATAGCAGCACAATTAAATAGCCAGATCTTGGAAACAACCCAAATGCCCTTCAAATAGGAGTGGATAAAAAAGATGTGGCAGTTTTATACACTGGAGTAGTACTCAGCCATAAAGAAGGATAGGCTTGGGACTGTGGGGCATGAGAACAAGAAGGCAACAAGAAGCAAGCCCTCCCTGTGAACAAGTGCCATGAGTGGGCTGGGCTGCTGCTGCCTGGGTACAGCCACACTCCACCCGCTTCTGGCACACAGGCTGGGAAACAAGAGCTACCTGCCCATGCCACCCCGTAAGCAACCAGCTGATCCAGAGAAACACAGGCTGTAATGATAGCTATTGAGGTGAAATGCAATTGGATGCTTGTGGTGTTTGGTGTTTTACTGACTTTCAGGTCTAGGGCATGGTCTGATCGTCTACTCAGAGGATCACAGTACACGCATCTCTGGGAGATCTCCTTCTGAAGGTGGTGGCCATTGTTAATTCTTATTATCTTGTTGAAGTCCTGTACTGTTTTCATTGTTTTGTTGGGTTGTGTTTTTGTTCTGTTTTGTTTTGTTTGATTTTGTTATACCCAATGGCATGGGCAGCTACTTCAAAGATAGCAAGACATATTATGGTAGCCATTTTGAATTTACTATTATCTTGTTTTGAAGTCCTTCACTGCATTCATTGTTTTGTTTTTATTTGTTCTGTTTGTCTTTGTTTGATTTTTACTGTGTCTGAAGGTATCTACAGCTATTTGGAAGACAACAAAGAGACATTATGGTAAGCATTGTTGATTCCATATTGTTTTGAAGCCCTGTGTCACTTACACTGATGTGTTTAATTGGTTTTGCTCTGTTTTATTTTGCTTGGTTTTATTCTCTTTAAAGTAAATTTTTTTTAAAAAGAAGGATAAGCTTGAGACATTTATAGCTAAATGGATGGACCTTTAGACCATATTCTTAAGTGAAATAAATAAGACACACATGTAAACATCATATTATCTCATTAGTGTGAGAAGCTGAAAAAAACAATGTATGTGTATGTATATGTATATGTGTATAAAAATTAGTTAAGATAGTTATATTATTGATTTCTGAGTTCACCAAAGAGGAAGATTTGTGCTGATATTGCATGGACAATTGAATGCAGATATTTTGTGTTCTGGTGAATAATTTGGGGAAGACAATGTGCAATGTATATACCATTGCTGTCCTCTGATTGTTATGAAATTTAGTTTTAGTTTTTTTTTTTCTTCTTTCTTTTTCTTTTTCTCCTTGAAATAAAATGGATTTGGAAAATAAATAAATAAAATGTATAGAATTTCCTTCATTATTAAAGATAAATAATATTCCAAGTATATACCACATTTTTAACCCATCCTCTTTTTTTCTTTATACTTAGACATTTTGGGGGAGGTGTGTTGTTGTTTTCTTAATTTTTTATTTTATTTAAAAAAAGAAAGAAAAGAAAATTAAAAATAAAATAGAAAAGTGAGAAAAAAATTAGAATACAGAATTTTTTAAAAATTAACATCATAAAGCTGCTAGTTGACACATTACATTTTGTCATCTTAACAATAGTTATTAAAGTTACAAATCAAAGCATAAAAGGTGGCTAGACACTCAAAGATTGACAGTGCAATCTCTTCTGTTCAATGATCTAATAGAAATTTAGTAATATGGTCATTTATCTTACACACTATACATACTGTTATATCTTTTAGAGCACTTCCCTTCCCTTTCACTTTTACAATGCCTATTATATTTTTTGGATCCCATTATTCTGTCAGCTCTTATTATTTTTTACATTAGAGATACAATGTGATATTTACTACTGTAAGTCTTATTTATTTCACTAATGAGGATATTTTCAAGTTGCCTCCATTTACCTATAAAGGCCTCAAGCTCATCCTTTTTTTAGCTGAATAGTATTCCACTGTATAAAAATTGTATAATAATACCACTTTTTTTCATCCACTCTGCAGTTTGATGGGCATTTTGGTTGTTTTCAAGATTTAGCTATCACAAACTGGACTGCTATGAACATCGGTACACATATATCACTGTGACATGGCATTTTTAATTTTTCTGGGAAAATACCCAGGTGGGGAATAGCTGGATTGAATGGAACTTCCAATCCTAGTTTTTTGAGAAATCTCCATACTGATTTCTATAGTGGCTGCACCAGTCTACACTCCCAACAACAGTGGAGCAGTGTTCCTTTTTCCCCACAGCCTCACCAACTTTTGTTATGAGTTGATTCTCGAAGGCAGCCATTCTTTCCAGAGTGAAATGAAATCTCAGTGCTGTTTTAATTTGCATTTCTCGAATGACCAGTGATGGTGAACATTTCTTCATGTATTTATTTGCCATTTGTGTATCTTCATCTGAGAACTGTGTGTTCATCTCCAATGCCCATTTTTGGAGAGGATCTTTGAATTTGGGGGGCCTGATGTTTTTCAGTTCTTTATATATTCTGGATATAAGTCCTTTGTCTGAGGGATTGTTGGCTAAAATTTTTTCCCATTCTGGGGTTTTCTTTTCACTTTGTTGGTGATTTCTTTAGAAATTCAAAAACTTTTTAGTAATACGAGTTATTGATTCTTTTAAGTATTTCCTGTGCAGTTTGTGTTTTATTCATGAATTCTCTCCCTACCCCTATGTCTCCAAGATTTTTACCTACCTTGTCCTCCAGAAGATTTAATGTTTCTGTTTGAATATTTAGATCCTTGATCCATTTTAACTTTAGTTTAGCATATGATGATAGGCTTGGGTCTATTTTCAGTCTTCTGCATGTGGAAAGCCAATTTTTCCAACACCATTTATTAAAGAGGCTTTTTTCCAGTGAATCTGCTTGGCCATTTTCATAATGTTGGTTCTTCCTAACCAAGAGCAAGGAATATCCTTCCATTTTCTAATATCCTCTTCAATCTCTTTTTTTTAGTGTAGTATGATTTTCAGCATATAGATCTTTTACATTCTTGGTTAGGTTGATTCCTAGGTATTTCATCTTTTTAGATGCTATTGTGAAAAGCACTATTTCCATAATTTCTCTCTCATGGAGCTTTTTGTTGTGTACAGGAGTGCTATTGATTTTTGAGTGCTGACTTTGTATCCAACTATGCTGCTGAATTTGTTTATTATCTCTAGTAGTATTTTAATGGAGTTTTTAAGGTGTTCAATGTAGAGTATCACGTCATCTGCAAACAATGATAATGTAACTTCTTATTTTCCTATTTTTATTCCTTTATTTCTCCCTCTTGTCTGATTTCTCTGGCTAATATTTCCGGAACTTTATTGAACAGGAGTGGTGATAGTGTACATCCTTGTCTTGTTCTTGATTTTAGAATGAAGGCTTTCAGTTTTTGTCCATTTAGTATAATGTTGGCTGTTGGTTTGTCAAAGATGGCCTTTATGAGATTGAGATACATACCATCTATTCTGAGTTTCTGTAGGGTTTTTATCATGAAAATGTGTTGGACTTTATTGAAAACTTTTCCTTCATCTATTGAGATGATCATGTGATTTTTATTTTGGCTCTGTTGATGTGGTGTGTTACATTCATTGATTTGCATATGTTAAACCATCCCTGCATTCCTGCAAGAAATCCTAGTTGGTTGTGGTGTATAATCTTCTTTATGATTTGCTGTATTCTATTTGCCAATATTTTATTGAGAATCTTTGCATCAATGTTCATTAGTGAGATTGGTCTATAGTTCTCCTTTTTGGTTGGGTCTTTCTCTGGTTTTGGTATCAGAGTGATACTTGCCTCCAAGAATGAGTTAGGGAGGACTGCTTCTCTTTCAATTTAATTGAAGAGTTTTAGGAGTATTGGTATTAAATCTTCTCTAAATTTCTTATAGAATTCAGCCGTGAATCCATCAGGACCTGGGCTTTTCTTTGTTGGTAAGTTTTTAATCACATTTTAGATTTCAGTAGCTGATATTAGGTTATTCAAAATTGCTCTATCTTCTTGATTGAGCTTTGGTAGTTCATATGTTCCTGGAAATCTGTCCATTTCCTCTGTGTTTTCCACCCTATGTAGTAGAGAGTTTCATAGTAGGTGTTCATGATCTTTTGAATTTCCATGCGATCTGTAGTAATTTCCTTCTTTTCAGTTCTTATTGTATGGATTTGAGTTTTTTCTTTCTTCTTGATAAGGTTGGCCAGGGGTTTATCAATTTTGTTTATTCTCTCAAAAAAAACAGCTCTTTGATTCATTAATTCTTTGTATTTTTTTTTTAGTTTCAATTGCATTAATTTCTGCTCTGATCTTTACAATTTCCTCTCTTCTATGAGCTTTGAGTTTGACTTGCTCTTCCTTTTCTAGAAGCTTGAGATGTAGCATTGGGTTATTTATTTATGCTTATTCCATTTTCTTGATGTTACTATTTATTGTTATATATTTCCCTCTTAGGACAGCTTTCATTGTGTCCCATAGATTATGGTATGGTTGTATCTGCATTATCATTGTATTGTAGGTATTGTTTTATTCCTTCTTTAATTTCATCTGTAACCCACTGGTTATTCAGGAAGTTGTTATTTAATTTCCATGCATTTATGCAGGTTTTGCAATTATTTGCCATTGATTTCCAATTTTAGTGTACTACAATCAGATATTATGCATGGGATAATTTCATTCCCTTTGCATTTAGTTAAGAATGCTTTACGGGTTAATATATGGTCTATTTTGGAGAATGTCCCATGTGCAACTGAGAAGAATGTATATTCTGATGTGGTTGGGTGGAACACTCTGTATACATTCACCAAGTCCATTCGCTCACAGATATGATTCAGTTCTATTATTTCTTTGCTGACTTTTTGTCTAGTTGATCTATCTCTTTGTAACAGTGGGGTGTTAAGGTTTCCTATTACAATTGTGTTCTTGTGTATTTGGTTTTTCATGTGCATTAGTATTTGTCTTCTATATTTGGGTGCTCCTGTATTTGGTGCATATATGTTTATAATTGTTAGTTCTTCCTGTTTTAGTTTTCCACTTACAAGTATGTAGTGGCCTTCTTTATCTCTTTAATCCTTCTAGGTTTGAAGTTCACTTTGTCTGCAAACAGAATAGCTACTGCTGTTTTTTCTGGGTTCATGTTGCATGGAATACTGTTTTCCACCCTTTGACTTTTAATCTATGAGTTTCTTTTTGAGTCAGATGTGTTTCTTGTATACAACATATTGTGGGATCCTGTTTCTTGATCCATTCTGTCAACCTATTTCTTTTGATAGGTGAATTGAGTCCATTTACCTTTATGAATATCACTGATATGTACTCACTTGACTTTGCCATATTGTGTTCCTATTGTTGGTTTCCTGCTTTTCTCCCTTAATTTCTTGTCCAGCCTGGTGGTTTCTTTCTGTTGTTGTTCTGGAGAGTGGTCATTTTTATCTCTATCTAGCATGTCTTTCAGTACTCTTTCTAGGGTTTGTTTGGTGGACATGAATTCCTTCAGTTGTTCTTTGTCATGGAAGTATCTTGTTTCCCCATTAAATTTGAAAGACAGTTTTTCTGGGTACATCAGTCTAGTTGAAAGTTGTTTTCTTTTAGGGTTTGAAATACTTTACTCCAAGATCATCTTAATTTGAAGGTTTGTGCTGAAAAGTCTGCCATGATTCTAATAGGCTTTCCTTGATATGTGAGTTGTGTCTTTTCTCTAACAGCTTTTAATATTTTGTTTTTATGTGTGTGTCTGGGATCTTAATTATTATATGTCTGGGTATAGATTTATGTTGGTTGTAACTGTTTGGCATTCTGTATGCCTCACTTATTTGTATATCAGATATTTTCCCTATGTCTGGGAAATTTTCTGCTATTACTTCTGTAAATAGTTTAGTTATGTCTTTTGCATTGACTCCTGCATCTTCACTGATGCCTATTAGTATTATATTGTTTCTCTTGGCATCATCTTAAAGCTGCTGGATTGTCATTTCATACTGCTTTGTTGTTTTTATAAGTTCTACCCTTTCATGATCACTATCTGCAATCCTGTTTTCAAGGTGTGAAATTCTATTCTCAGCTTCATTTAAACGGGTTTGCCAGCTTTCAGTAGAACTTTTTGTTTCTTGAATATGTCTTTGAATTTGTTTCATGGATTCTGCTTGTTTTCTGCATTGTTCATTCAGTTTCAATCAATTTCCCATGCTCCTGTATATTTTTTTATCTATTTCTTCTCTAGCTATGTTGAGTAACTCATTTACTAAGGTTGTTATTTCTGTCTTTACATAAGACATTATTTCTAATTTGATTTCTTGTACAGCTTCATGGATTTGTTTTTTTACTTCATTTGCTATCTTTTCAGAGATTTCTGGTGTATGACTTTTAAAGTCCTCTATTTCAATATCACCTGTACTTGTTCCTGATGGACTAGATGTTTGAGATTGCATTTTGCCTTTTTGTTTTGTCATTTTCACCTTTTGGGCAAGTATTTGGTCTTTCAATCCCAATAGTCTCAATAGTCCATGTGTGAATTTTAGGGTCTTACTCTGTGGTTGATGTTGTCCAATTCCTGGGTACCACAATGAAAAGGAGAGCCAGTCACCTGAATTCCTCCTACAGGGCCTGTTGGGTGTGTCCTATATTCTTTCTGGACTAACTAGCTTAGAAGTATTGATGAACGTCCACTCTTAGTTCCTGCTGTTGCTATGTCTTCAGGTTGTTGCAGGTCACCAGATCTCCCTATATATGATCTTTGTGTCAGCTGAGGCCTTACTGTGCCACTGGGGGTCTCATAAGCTCTTTTAAGTTTCTCCAAGTTGGGGAAGGCCTTATTGGCACACTCCTCCACATATTTGATGTTCTCTGTGTGGAGGAGGGAATTACCCACTCTCTTGCCAGATTCGTCAAGGTCTTACAGTTGGAGGGAGTTTCATTTCTGCTCCTATTTACCCACTGCAGACCACACTGGTGGAGCCTCCTGAGGTCTTCTGTTTGGGTGAGGGGTTTTTGAGTCTCCCATCCAGCCAGTGTGGTAATCCACTGTAGTCCAAGGTTCTGGGAGAAGGGGTTAGATTCAAAGATCAACTGCAGTACTAGGTCCAGAAGGCGGGTGGATTTCCCAAGGAACAGGCCTGCGGCGGCATTCAGGGGTTTCCTAGGCATGTCGGGTCAAGGGACAGGCTGGCAGCAGTAGTCCAAAGTGGCTCAGTCATGCCAGGAGTGTCCCAGGTGTTCTGGGCCAAGGGGCAGGCTCAAGGCAGCAGTCTGAAGTGACTGAGGAGTGCCACGGCATCCCAGGTGTTCCCGGCTTAGGAGCAGACCCAGTGGCGGTAGTTCGAGGCGATCCCAACCCATTCTTTTATTGATAAACATTTGGATTGTTTCCATAGAGCCTTTGTGAACAATGTTGCAATAAACAGAAGAATGTAGATATCTCTCTGAGATCCTGAATTCAATTCTTTTGAATATAACCTTGAGTTGGGTTTTCTGGACCATATGTATATTAGTCAAATACTAATATACATATGCAGCACCTATACATATGCAGTACATATACCTATACCTATACCTATACCTATACCTATACCTATACCTATACATATACATATTGCAGTCACTAGAATGCAATACACAATACCCATGACTTAAAGGAGAGGTTTAATTTGGTTCATGATTTCAGTGGATTCAGTACATAGTCAGCTGGGTCCAAGGCAGGAACACCATTGGCAGGAGGGCAAAGATGTTTATTTCTTAGCATCCAAGAAGCAGAGCAAAGGAACAGTGCCAGAGAGGAAAGGCTAAGGGACAAAATATAGTAACAAGGTTACACTTTCATGACCCATTCATACATACCCAAAAGTGCATTTTACTAACTCCAACCCTTGTTAACTAGACACCCAATCTTCTTAAACCATACTTAATCTCTAAATAAACACAATAGCAAGTTAATAATTGTACATAACATGATACAACTATTCTGTGTGCAACTCAGAAGACAATAATCCCTTTCCCAAAGTCTCAAAAATTCCAGCATTTTTCAAAAGTCCAAGTCAAACTTTCTGAGACTCAAGGGAAACTGTTATCTGTGAACCTCTGTAAAAAGAGAAATAAACAAGTTACATAAACCCAAAATACAGTGGCACAGAGTAAACATTGCCATTCCAAAATGGAGGAATATGAAATGACTTGAATTGAATTAAATTCATGAAGCCAGACTGAAACCCAACAGGGTATTAAATCCTATAGCTCCATATATGGCCTCTATGACACATGGAGGTAAAATGTGAGCTCCAGAAGACTTGGGCAACCCAACCCCTGTGGCCTTGCTGGTTTAAACCCACATAGCCTCTCTCTCTTAGGTTGGCTCTGCTTACACCCTGTAGTTTTCTGTGGCAGATGTTCCATGTCCCTGGCACCTGTAACTTTCTGAGATCTCCGCTGCATCTTCTGCTTCATTCCCAGTTTCATACGCTCTCTTCTAAGCAGCCTCTTGACTGGCCTCTTAAGGCCTTCTCTTGAAATCTGGGTAGAAGCATTCCTGAACCCAAAACCCCTGAATTCTGCTTGCTGAGGAAACCAGCATCTTGTGGACAACACCAAGGTCTTCCATTAAAACAGACAGTAGCCAGGACTCTTGGATCAAGGCAGCAGCAACCTATGAGCAACTGGACATCTGGGCATAGTAAAATGAATCCTGGAGAACCAATTCTCTAGGTGACCTTTCTTGAGCAGGAGGCCCAGTGGCTGTTTTATCAAAGGAAAGGTTTATATTTTTTCACCTTTGAGACTACAATGGGAGGAGTTTTGCTGATTCTTAAACTATCTTCAATGGAGCTTTCTTCTTGTCCCTGTACCTCACCGCCAAAAAAATCAGTTTCTTTTTAATGGCCCCAGTCTCTTCAGCAACCACACCATGGTTAGCCCCAACTTTACAAATGGTTCTTTCTGGGCCAAAATTTAAGTTTTTAAAAATTTTGTTTGATTTTTTTGTCCTTGATCCTCACTCTAAAACAGCCTGTGGTATCCATGCCACAGACTGAATTTTGGGCTGCTTTGAAATTTCCTCCACCAAGGATAGCATGGCAGAGACAAACCAATGTATGCAGGTTGTAACCATTAATGTAGATGGCCTCAGTTCAGCAATAAAAAGAAACACAGGAAGAGTGTATCAAGAAGCAAGATCCATCAATATACTGTATACAAGAAACACATTTAACTGGAAAGGAAATTCACAGACTGAAAATCAAAGGAAAGAAAACAGTTGCTCCATGTGACAAGGACCACAAAAAAAGGAAGAGTAACTTGCCCATCAACTGCGGAATGGATAAGAAAAATATGGTGCTTCCATGCAGTGGAAAGCTGCCCAGCTATAAAGTAGAATAACTTTGAGGCTCTTGTAGGTAAATGGACTCAACTGGAGATCATGTTGATGGGTGAAACAGTTTGAACTCATATGTGTGAACTCTAATACAAGAAACAGAAGGAGTTAATGGGATCCAAAAGCAAAACAGTTATTATAAGAGTGATAGCAGAGGAAACACCTGGGAGGGAAAGGTGGTAACTACTGTTAATTTCTTATTGTCTTATCTTGAATTCTTGTATTGTTTTCACAATTTTGTTAGGCTTGCCTTTGTTCTGTCTTGTTTTGTTAGATTTTACTCTGTCAGATGGTAAGGACAGCTATTTTGAATATAATGGGAAACATTATGATAAGCATGGTTTCCTATTATATTGCTTTGAAGTCTTGTAATGCTTTCATTCATTTGTTTAATTGGTTTTATTCTGTTTTGTTTGATTTTATTATGTGTGATGGTGTGGACAACTTTTTTGAGAAAAATAAGATATTATAGTAGCCATTCTTGATTTCCTGTTATCAATCTTATGTTTGAGATTATTGTGTATGAAGGTATGCTCAATTATTTTGAAGAAAACAAGAGACATTATGGTAACCACTATTAATGTCCTGTTGTCTTGCTGTGAAGTCCTGTATTGCTTGCATTTTACTGTTCTGATTCGCTCTGTTGTTTTATTTTGTTTTATTCTTTTTAAAATAAAAAATTTTGAAAATTTTGAAAAATTTTTCCTCCACCAGATCAATCAGTCCACAATCCTTAAAATCTATCTCCCACAAGGCCTCAGGATGTGGCAAAATGTAGACTTTTTTGTCAGAGTGTTGCATGCATGGCCTCTATCTAGTTCAACTTAAAAGAATCCTCACTCCTAAGTGAAACTTCATGAGTTTTACCTTTACTGTCCACATTCATATCATCATTCTGATCTTCTGTGCTCTGACTGTAACTGTCCATCAAGCTCTGCTTACAACGTTCTAGAGCTTCTCTAGCTTGCATCTCCAGGCCTGTCTAAATGCCTGCTTCAAATCACTTTCAAAAGCTTCTAAACCACACAGCTAGATACAGTTACAGCAACTCTGGCACTAATTTTCTTTATTAGTCAGCTTTCTTGTCATTGTGACACAATGCACAATGCCCTTAATTTAAAAGATGAAAGGTTTAACTGGGCTTATGTCTTTAAGGTATTAAGTCCATAGTCAGCTGGCTCTAATGAAGAAACATCATGAAGAAGTGTATAGTAGAACAAAATTGTTCAGTTCTTGGCATCTAGGAAGCAAAGTAAAGAAACAGTGCCGGAGAGGAAGGGGAAATGGAACAGATACAGTAACTAAGTTTATACCTTCATGACCCACCCAGGCTGACTCAGAAGTGTGCTATGCTAGTCCCCTTGGTGTTTCCCAAGCTGACAATTAATCTTAACCACCACACTGTGATATTTTTATTTTTAATCTTTTGAGGGACCACAATACTATTTTTCATAGTGGGCACACATTTCTACAAACAGTATAGCAAAGAGAGCTCTATCTTTTACACATCTTTGTCCCACACTCACTTTTTCTAAGATATGTCTTAGCCATCCTAGTAGTATAAGATAGTATCTTATGGTGTTTTTTATTTGCATTTCCCCAACAATTGGTAATTGTTATGGTTGATACATTGTGTCAACTTGAGCAGTTTAGAAGTTTAACTGAGAGACTCAGCAGGAAGCCAGGGTTCTTACTTTGTAAATATCCTCATCCTGTGCAAAGGAAGACAAGGAGATTTTGTGAGTGCTACACCTGCCGTGGAGGCAGGGTGGGCAGTGGCCTGTGTACAATATAGGTCAGAAGAGGCTTGTTTTCTTCTTTTGGCTCTGGCTGCTGCCTTGAAGTGTTGCCCCAGTGCCACCCTGCCTTGCAGCCAGCTGATTATGAACTGAAACCTCCACAACAGTGAGCTAAATAAAGCTTTCCTTACTTCATTTTGGTGTTGGATATTTTGTTCCAGCAACAAGAAAAAAGTAACCAAGACAGAATTTGGTACCAATGGAGTTAGGTCCTTGCTGTGACTGTACCTGGCCATGTGTTTCAAGAGCTTTGGGAATGGCTTGAGGGAAGAGTTTGGAAAGGTTCAAAGATGTCACCTGAATGTATAGAGCTGGAACACATTAGGCTGTTCTGCAGCGGAGATTCTGGTCAGAGCTCAGGAGACCAGCAGGCTGACAGAAAGCCTGATGGTAAAGACCAGGCTGGGAAGGTTTCTGTTGGGAGGAAGGACTGTACTGGTTGTTGAACTCCAGTTGATGTATGTTATGGCCTGGCAGAAAATTCGTCTGCATTTTGCTCATGTCCAGAGACTTTGCCTGAGACTGACATTAAGGGTGGTGGCCTGATTAATCTAACAAAAGAAATTTCAAGGCAGTCGAGTGTTGAGGTGGTGGCATAGCTATTGTTGGGGCTTTTAACCAGATTTATATTGTGAATCAAGAGTGAAGAGCCCAGAAGCATGATTCAAAATGTTGTGAGTTTGACCAGAAAGCTGTGGACTATAAAGATAGAGCTGACATCTTGACAGCTGAGTAGGAACAGGAAAATAAAAAAGATGGCCTGGAGGCATTCTGGGAAGTGACAGCAGGTCTCCACCCTTTGCAGTCTCAAAACTGCAAAAAAGAAAGTTCTGCTTGGTAGAGAAAGCCTCAGCGTGCCATATTCCAGAGTGGCAGCAGAGGCCACACAAGGTTCCGGAATGGAAGTGGCACAGAGAATTTGTTCCTCACAATCAGATTCAGAGATCTCAGTGATCCAGGTACTCGATCCCTACAGGGTCTTAAGAGGAAATCCTGGCTACTGCTCCAGGTAGCAGCAGACCTCGGCATCATGCACGTGGTGCTGGTTTTAGGTGCACATGGGATGCACAAGTTCTGAGGTTGTAAAGACTTCCACCACAATTTCAGAAGGCCTGGGAGGCCAGGCAGTGTGCCCCTGAGAGGGCAGTGTGTGAAGCTGTGAGTGTGAAGCCAAAGGTACTATGGAGAACCCAGAAGTTTAGAAAAGCCAGGAACGTAGGTCATCTAAGGAAGGCTGCAGTGAGGGAGCAAAGCCAGCCCATGAGAGAAGCCGTGGGACCCGTACCCACCAGAAGTGCCATAAGAGTAGAACCACACAAACTCTTTGGAGCTCACAATTTGCCTCAAATTGCTTCAGATGCTGGACATGCAACTCTTAGCATTTGCTCTGCTGGATTTTGCATTTGTTATGGTTGCAATGCTTTGTATTTCCCTGTTTGAAACTTTTGTAATGGTAATGTTTATCTTGTGCCTTTGCAAGTTGGCAATGTTTAACCTTGTTTTCACTTGTACAGGGGCTTGCAGCTAAGCATTTGGCTTGCATCTGGGAGGAGACTTGGACTTAAACTTCTCAGCAATGCTGAAACTGTTAAGACTTTGGCAACTTTTACAGATGGACTAAATGCCCTATGCATAAAAGGATATACATGAGTCTTTGGGCAGCCAAGGAGAAAAAGTTATGTTTCTAGTGGAATATAATGTTGACAGACTTAATGCTGGTTCTTAAGGATTGTTAAGTTGCAAAATGTTAAGAATAAGTGTGCCTTTGTATCTGGAGGCTGATTTAAAGCAACGTGTCTGGTTGTCGAGTTGACAAGGGGTGGATTGTTATGGTTCATACGGTGTGTCAACTTGAGTAGTTTGGAAGTTTAAATGAAAAACTCAGCAAGGAGCCAGGGTTCTTATTTTGCAAATATCCTTATTCTGTGCAAAGGAGGACAAGGAGATTTTGTGAGTGCTACACCTGCCCTGGGGGAGGTGGCCTGTGTACAATATAAGCCAGGAAAAGAGGCTTGTTTTCTCCCTTTTGCTCTGGCTGCTGCCTTGAAGTGTTGCCTCAGTGCCACGCCACCCTGCCTTGCAGCCAGCTGATTATGAACTGAAACCTCCACAACAGCGAGCTAAATAAACCTTTCCTTACTTCTTTTTGGTGTCAGGTATTTAGTCCCAGCAACAAGTAAAAAGTAACCAAGACAGTAATGTTAAGCACCTTTCCCTATTATTTGACCATTTCTGTGTTTCTGAGGTAATCGTGCCCATTCAAGTCTTTCAACTATTTTAATAGGATTGTTACTGTGCTTAATAATATAAGGCATTTCTTATACATTTTGGAAATTAATTACTTATTAGATATATGATTTGCAAATACTTTCTCCCACTCTTGGCTTGCCTTTTCACTCTTGTGCCCTTCATGGTGCAAAATCTTTTAGTTTGATGTAATACCACTTACCTATGTGTGCTTTAGTTTTTTGTGATTTTGGTGTCATTTCCATGAAATTGTTGTCAAGACCAATTTCATGAAACTTTTCCTCTATATTTTCTTGCAAAAGGTAAAGTTTCAGGCATTATATTGAAAAACCTGAAAGTCTTTTACTTTTAGTTGACTTTTGGACAGGAGTCCAACTTTTTTCCTTTTGAGATGAACAGCCAATTTCCCCAATGTTTCAAGTTACTATTCTTCTCCATTATACATTCTTGAAGTCCATGACAAAGATCAGTTGACTGAACACATATGAACTGATTTCCAGGCTCTCTGTCCTGCTCCATTGATCTATATGTCTGCCTCTTTGCCAGCATCCTACTAATTTAATGACTATGGTTTTAAAATGTTTTCAAGTCAGAAAGTCTTATGCCTCCATATTTGCTCTTTTTCAAGATTTATTTACCTATCCTGGGTCTTTCATTTTGACTGCAGGTTTTATGTATTTCAATAAGAAATACTCATGGGGTTTCTGAGAAAAATCGAATCTGTAAATTGTTTGGGGGTAATATGGACAGTTGAACAATAGGAATTCTTCTAATATACTAACATGATATGATCTTCCATTTTATTTAGATCTTATTTAATTCTTTCATCAATATATTTTAGTCAATTTACAATTCTTTCATGTCTTTTTTTAAAATTTATTCCTATATACTTCTTTATGTTATTATAAACTGATGTTTCTCTTAGTTTCTTTTCAGACAGTTTGTTGCTAGCACATAGAAATGCAACTAGATTTTTTGTATATTAATGTTGCATCTTTACTGGACTCATTTATTAATTCTCAGTTTTTCTGTGGTGTCTTTAGGGGTTGCTATGTATACAATCATGTAATCTTCAAACAAATACTTTTACTTCTTCCTTCCAAATTGGCTGATTTTTATTTCTCCTACTTGCTTAGTTTCTATATGGAATGGTAGTTAGGAGAGCTTTGTTTCTAAGATGAGGATCAAGACAAGGATACCCAAGTTAAGCAATAAAATGTATAGATGTGCTAATATTAATAGGAGAAATGTTTATGCTGATATCTTGGACCCTGAACAACTACTTTGAAGACAACAACATGTAATATATTAACTATAGGTATTCTCCTATTATTTTGTTATGAAATGCTGTTTAATTTTTTTCCCATAGAATAAAATAAGAACTATAAATCTAATAAAAATAAACAAACAAGGATACCCACTCAGAACTACTGACCTAAAGGATTTCTTTTGTTTGTTTGTTTTTGGTTTTGCTTTTTAGTGTCTTTTTCAGACTTTACTGTCAGGGTAATGCTGGCCTTGGAAATGTTCTAATCATTATTATATCCCTCCTCCTACTAATTTTTTACTTATTTTATTATTTTCAAATTCTTGAGATTCAAAGTTAGATTGTTCAATTGAGATCTTTTCTAATACAAGCATTTGTCACTATGAACATTCCTCTTAGTTCTACTTTTGCTGCAGTTGTTATGTTTTGGGATATTTTGTTTTCATTTCTTTCAAGATATGTCTTATTCTTTCTTTGAATTTCTACTTGACCCACTGGGTAATCTTCAATATGTTACTTAATTTCTACACTTTAATGAATTTCCCAATTTTTCTTCTGTTATGAATTTCTAGCTCTTACTGTTCAGGCCATAGAAAATACTTGATGTGATTTAAAACTTAAATTTGTGAGGAATCTTTGTCTAACTATATGTTCTACCCTGGAGAATGTTGTATGTGTGCTTGAAAAGAATATGTATTTTTTGACTGTTGAATGAATACTCTATGTCCTTCCATTATGTCTATTTTCTATGTCCTTCCATTATGTCTACCGTTTCCTCACTGATTTCCTATCTGGGTATTTTATCCATTGTTGAAAGATGGGCTTCTTTTTAAAAAATTATTCTTTAAAATGGATCAAAGATCTAAATATTAAAACAGAAATACTAAATCTACTAGATGAGAAAGTAGGTAAAAATCTTGAACACATAGATGTAGGTAGAGAGAGAACAGAATTCAAACCACTTGGGAATTACTTCAAAGAATCAACAACTGGGATCTCATCTTATTAAAAAGATTTGCACGTCAAAAGAAATCACCAACAGGGCAATCCATTCAGAACCTCTGTCTCCCAGACTGAAGCTTTCTTTTTCTTACTAAATATATTCTGCTTTTAAAAAGAAAAAGAAAAAAGAAATTACCAACAGAGAGAAAAGACAACCCACAGAGTGGGAAAAAAGTTTAGTCAATTATCTCTCAAACAAAGGTCTTCTATCTAGAACATATAAAGATTTGAAAAAAATCAAACTTCCTCAGATTCAAAGACAAATCCACAAATAGGTATCTGAGATGAATACACACTTCTCAGATGAAGAAATATAAATGGCAGGTAAATACATGGAAAAATGCTCAACATCATTGGGCAGTTTAGAGATGAAAATTAAAACAACCCAGAGATTCCATCACACTCTGGAAAGAATGACTACTATCAAGATATTGATCAATAACAAATGTTGGTAGGGTTGTGGAGAAAAAGAGACCCTTCTCCACTGTTGATAGGAGTGTAGACTGGTATAATCACTGTGAAAATCAGTGTGGACATTCCTCAAAATCTAGGCTTAGAAGTCCCACTCAACCCTAATATTCTGCTTCTGGGTATCTTCCTAGAAGATTTAAAAACATCATACCCCAGTGATATATGTGCACCCATGTTTGTAATAGCACAATTTGTTGTAGCTAAATTTTGGAAACAATCCAAATGTCCATCAACTGAGGAACAGATGAAAAAAGATGTGGTATTTTTATACAATGGAATACTACTCAGCCATAAATAAGGATAAGCTTGAGACTTTTATAGGTAAATGGATGCAACTTGAGACCATACTCATTAATGAAATAAATCAGGCTCACATGTGTAAACATCATATCGTCTCCCTAGTGTGAGAAACTGAATGAGAAAATAAGGTTCAAAATGTGCAATAGATATTGTGAAATGGGAAGAATTTTGGAAAAAGAAACAGGAGTGAAGATAGGAGAAAGGGGAAAGGATGGAAGAGAAAAGGAGAAAATGCAAGACAGATACACATTAGTGTCTCAGAGCATTGAAATGAAAGGTTTGTGCTAATATTGATTGGAGAAATTTTTATGCCCATATCTTGTAATCTGAGCAACCACTTTAAAGATAACATGAATGTATTAAGTATTGTTATTTTACTATTTTGCTATGAAATTTTGTTTTCTTTTTTTCCCATAAAATAAAAAAAAATTCCTGATGTGTTTTAAAATGTACATTTCAATCCTATGCAATGAGACATACAGATACAGAAATAGTCCTGAAGGAAGAAGTATGCGCTTACAGCTCTCTAGAGGCAGAAAGTACTGTATGCCATGTGGGGCCGCAGGGGAACTCAACAGGCTGAGTCCAGCGCTGAAGGAATGAGGGGAAGGCACTGTGACCCCTGTGGAAGCAGATGGGCAGCGCTGGCTAATGTGAATAATTTCAGTAATCTCCACAGTGGAAGAGCTGCCCCCAGTTGTTTGACTCAACTGGAGGTGATTCAAGCAAGGAAATGTTTTCCTATGCGAGAGTCCAATAAAGGGGTGTGTAAGAGGTACGGTGAAGGACTGGCTTATTTGTAATGGCAGGAGCACTTGTAGAGGAGTCCTTACTAACTTCAGGAAATGGCTAGCTCTGAGAGGGGAGGTTTACCCTAGGTTGCAGATGTCAGAACAACATAAAATGTAGGAAATAAAAACACATTAATCCATATGTTAGATCTGCAATGAGATCCTTTTAAAAAAATATTCCTAATATTGGTGTCTCGTTTCCTTGATTCTTCTTCTTAGAGTTTGTCGATTTTAAAACTCTTTTCAAAGAACAAACCTTTGCACACTAACATGTCCTCAACTTTTGATGGCACAAATTAATGTGTACCTAAATTGCATCTGCTTGAGTATAAAATCGAGTGCCAATGTGGAATAATCAGCCATGTGTACTCAATGCCACTGTATGTAGGACTTTACTGTAGTGACTAGGAGAATCTGGCAAGCAAAGGTAACAAAAGTAACAACCACACCCTCCTCTTTTCCCCTGAACACACCCAACCTGAAGAAATCTGTGCCCCAGGCAATGACGACTGGCCCTCAGAGTACCTGCCTCAGAGCCATCCAAGGATCCTGTTGAAAATCCATACTGTAGATCGTCACCTTCACCTGAGGTGACGATCTGCAAGGTCAAACATACAGTCAGAAAGGCACAATTTTTTGGGAAAAAGTCTCCGTGAATCTTTGGTACAGTGAAAGTTTTTGAACCGTTAGAACTTTAAAAAACAGCTTGGCCTAATGGAAAAGACACAGAGCCCACTGTTAAGAGGTGGCTTCCTCTAAACCGGAAGGATACAACGTGGCCATGTAAGAGGACATTGTGAGCAGGAATCCATTTTTTAGGAACCACATTGTGATTCTTCTGGCTCTCTTGCCAATCCCATGGCCTTGGCTACCTTGCTGACCTCAACTTCCCTGCAGTGCTTAATCTGCATCTCATCCGTCAGGTACAAATGACTGTCGCTTCACAAGCAGTAATCAGGACATTGAGGCTGCTGGATCGGCATCAAGTTCCCCAATCAAGAGTCTCAATTTCAATCCCTGGAATCAGTTGATGACAAAGAATCCTAAGGAGACCTGAGTTGTAGCCCCCTTCATTAATTACCTAAATGGAGGGTGAGATTTCACTTGAAGGAGGGCTGGCACCAAATTCTGCCTCAGCCGTTTACAGTTGGCTCATAAATCAGACACTACGGCCAAAATGAATTTTAAAATTGGATAGAGTCATGATTCTATCCAACAGCAATTTTTATGAAGCCCCACTCCTGCTTGGTAATTACTAGCCTATGACAATTAATTTCTTGCATTGGATTAAAACCCATTCAGAGCTAGATGGGTAATATTTTAGTCTGGCTAGATGAATTGCACCTCATTTTACCTATGTAGAGCTATCAGCAGACAGAAAATTAGAACTTGGACTAAAATGGTTCATTAGTAATAGGCCAAGCACAATTAGTACCTAACAGCCCTGGGATTTTTTTTAAAAGAGCCTTTTACTGCCTCACAAAAAGCTGGAATTCCTATAACCCTGGTTAGAAAAAAAAAAAAAAAAAGCTTCGTTTCACTTCTACACTGAGAGCATAGAAGTAGTTAAAATAGGCAATCCAATTTCCAGAAAACTTGACATGTGGACACTCAGATCTGCAGGCCTTATAAATAAGCGGATAGTTACTTATTAACTGGCTTTCTCCCCAGTCCTTGTTCCCCACAGATACATTCAGCAAGTCATTTTCCTGCTGGATCTTGGAGTAATGCATGGTGGGGGGACTTTAAGGGCTCCCTCATATCACCACACTATATCCCTTACTCCTCTTGAGCTAAAGCCAGTAAGGACAGCAACATGTACTGAGCTATAAGTTGCTATAAGCAGCACTTTTAATATTTGTAAGCATCAATTTTTTACATCCTTTCAACCACTTTTTTTTTTTTTTTTTTTTTTTTTGTACCGGGCATCGAACTCATGACCTCATGCTTGGCAGGCAGGCACTTAAGCCACTGAGCTAAATCTCCGGCCTTTCAACCACTCTTTAAGCAAGCAAGTTTCCTTCTGCATTTTACTTAGGGGAAACTGAGGCATAAAACACCTGGTTAACTTTCACAGGGTCATTGTATTAATTTTCTATATCTGGGTAACAAGCTACACCAAACCCAGTAGATTAAAACAGTAACTATTTATTTGGCTCGTGATTCTGTGGCTCTGCTATTGGAACTGGGCTCAGATGGGCAGCTGTGGTCTTGGACGAGCTCTCTCTAGCATCTCTAGTCAGATGCATATCAGATTTGCTGTGTTAACTGGGTTCAGGTAGTAAAACTAGACTGTCTCATCTCTGGTTCTTGTTCACATGGAAGCTAGGATACCAGGGAAGGAAGCTGCACAGCACAAGGCCTCTTGAGCTGCAGGCTGGGTCTATCACAGTGCCACATCCCTGTCCCATTTTTATACCCACAGAATATCACACAAGAGCCCAGATTCAAAGGGCAGAAAAGCAGATTCTTCCTCCTGATGGGAAGGACTACAAGGTCACATTGCGAGGGGTGAAAATATTGGGAGATGTGGAGGATTTAGGGCATTTCCCTCATCAACCTAGCCCGATACACACCTGGTCAGTCATAGAGGCAGCATTCATACCTGTAGCCTCTGATTCCATGGCCAGCACCCTGGACCTCGTTGCCATGCTGCCTTCATAACAAGGATTTCTCTTCCTTCTGCACCTAGATCTGAAGTCTATACTTGAACAGAGTCTGTACCTGAGCTAACTGACTCCAGGTACTGGGACTGGTCTGATTTGCTCTTCACTCCGATGCCATTCTGCATTTGAAGGCTGCTGGACTCTGCTTTAAAAACCTTTTCAGTGATGCTCATCTTCTGTCAAGGCTACATCCTATGATGGTCCAGGCTGTCCACTCTTCCCAGGCTTCTCACATCCACAGATGATGAAATCCCTTGCACACACTGCCCATCCCTTCACTATTTGCCTAGAAGTTAGTTGCACTTGTCCACTTGTGCGTGGATCTAGCTATGTCCACCACTGAGCAGCTTCTATGTTCTTCCACTTCGAAAGATAATCCACTGTAACAGTTTTCTAAATGCTACCTGCTGTTTATAAGAGAGTTATAATTCCTAAAACCCGATATGCAAGGTTCTGAAATATATCTGTTGCATAAAGAGTCACTGTTAGCCAGTGGTCCAACTGACGACTTCGTTCTATTAGGAGCTAGGTATTGTGATGGGCCAGTACCCATCTGCTCAGAACCTGACCTCCACATTTGTCAAGAAATGTACTGGGGCTATGAATCATATGGCTGTGACCACTGGGTAAGAGACTTCACTATCCTAAAATACTATATCAAACCAAGATTTGTATCTGTAGTGGATGTATTTGACTCTTAGTTTTGGAAACTTTCAGGAATAAAATGCTAGAGACATGGAGACAGTGCAGAGCCAAAATAGGTCAAAACACTTCTGTGAGTATTATCACCTTTGACAAATAAGTTCCGGTTCAGCACCTGTTTTCTTATCTGCACACCAAGATCCTTAGATGACAGCTCATGTTACAATGACTTTTGACATTTTCTGAGTCCAAACATTTGTTTGGTGCCTATTACAAAACACCAAAGTATCACAGTCCGTAGCAAAAGGATACCATGAATACAAAATGGAATATTAGTCACTTCAGCAGGATCAGTAAGATGTTCATAAGGCCATTAGCTGCAGCATGACCGAGAAGCAGCCGATGGGACTGTGGAGGAACTGCCGAGGTGCAGGTGCTCCAATGGGAAGATAAGAGAAGGTGTCAGGTACTCCCCACTCCTAGTTCACACCCTCAACTGTCGTCATGCTCCATGTGACGCCCCAGCAGCATATACAGTATTGCAGATAAAAGACTGAATACTTTTCATTGGTCAGATTCCAGCCACAGATAACAGAACCTCTTACATCTCAGCATTTTTAAAAAACAGGGTACATCTATTACTTTTTCCAAGATATAGATAGTATAGTTTGAAGGGAATCAACTATTAGATTTTCATTTTTCCTAAGAACTTTCCTAAAATTGATCTATCTAGGTTTGCGAGGTCATACTAGCTTTCCATTTGTACCTTCTTGTTCAAAACTAAACCATTAATTATTTTGAAAAATAAATCATAACACTGCAGCCACGTATAGTGCATTGACCTACAATCTAGAAATTTCCAGGGCATCAGTCAGAAAGTACAATTCCAGATATTTACATCAGAAAGCCTCCTTAATCTAAAACATATTGAGACACACACTTTCTGTCTTCTTCTCCAAGTGAAGGACTGACTATGGCATTAGAAACCAGCGGTTTGTATGAAGCGCCCTCATACAATGTAGCATGGAAAGATGCAGTGTAATGACCTCACAATTTGCATTTTCTACTTCTGGGTGAAAGGTTTACCAATCGTCATGAAGAGAGGCATGAAAACTAAACAAAAATCCCATGACTAAGAGAAGCTGAAGGTGGAAACATCAGGTGGTGAGCTCCCAGTGCAGATGTTTGCTTGCCCCTATTTTTTTCTTCTACTTTAGATATAGTAATTCAGAAGCTAAATGGCTGTCATAGGAATGCTTTTTTGAATTAAAAAATGAGGCCAGAATATTTCTGACAGAAATTAAGTCTAACTTGGCTCATGAAGTTTGTCATGAATGCTGGCTCTGTCGGTTAGAATATAAGGCAAACATTTTCCACACATTGAATGAGCTTCATCTGCAGCTCTAGGATTTTCATAAAAATATATTTAAATTATGTGAGAAGGTAAAAGTGCGTTACCACAAAGAGCATTGGTAATATATATTGAAATTAAGAATATTCTTATTTTCCCAAAGCTTTTTAAATTATAAAGTTAAATACAGTTTCTTTAACTGAAAGGGAAGTAGATATAATTAATAGTCATTTCTAGTCTTGGTAAAGCCTTTTAGTACATTTCCCAGAAACTGAGAAAGTATGTGAATCTAACGACTAGGCAAACTTCTCTTTTTTCTGCTTGCAACTTTGGAGGTTTCTATTATTTTGTTTTAAAAAATGAAGGAGAACCATTAGAATTTTTTAATAATAATCATTAAAATCATTTTAATAACTATTTTATTTGGGAGAAGAGTTCAAAGAACTGAAAGACATTGCCATAAAAATTCTTTCATTTTAACTGTTTACCTGTGCAAATAACTTGTAGTAGTTGTGTATTTGTGAATAAATAAAAAAAATTGCAATAGAATTTGTTGAAACTATCTCATTCTAATTTTTAAAAAATAGCTATAATCTAAATAGAAAAAGTGGCTTTATCAGGTACTGAGCACACGATCAAGGCTGTCCCAGCCCTTTTTTAATTTTTGTTTTGAGGTAGAGTCTCATTAAGTCACTAAGTTGTCTGGGCTGAGCTTGAACTTGTGATCCTCCTGCCTCAGTCTATCAGAAAGCCGGAATTATAGGTTGTGCCACTACGCACAGCATGTCCATTTTTTGATGAGCAATTTTGATACTATTCATAAGGAAATTCTAAAATTTGAGGTTTTTATAATCACAGGAAATATCAAAAAATTAAAATTTATAAACCTATATTTTGGCAGAGAAGTGTATTAGAGAAAACAGTAAATGATGTTTGTGCATAAATACCAGCTATTAGGATAGAATTTATGGCTTTTGTGAGATAAAACTACAAATTCAAGGATAAAAAATGTAGACATGATATTTCTGTTGAAGACTGTACCTCTAAAGCAAGTAATTGAGAATAATAAGGAAATATAATAGCTATATTTCATTGAACATACTTTTTAAAATGATATGGTTTTTAGCTAGTGGTGGAGATACACACCTATAATCCCAGCACTCAGGAGGCTGAGGCAGGAGGAGCACAGTAAATTTGAGACCCACCTGGGCTACACAGTGAGTTCAAAAGCTGAGCCTGGACAACCTGCAAGACTCTGTATCCAAAATATGTGATAAATTACATCATCTTTGTTTTATTTATAGTTTTACTAATTTATAAATTATAACAAAAAATTAGATGCCCATTTTAAATATGCGATTGCATTCACAGTGTCTGCAGCTCCAACCAAGTGAGAGAGTCAAACGCAGATTTCCAATGTCTTGCAAACCTGTTTCTTGCAGTCATTTCTCACGTCAATCACTAAATTCATCAGAGGGGGTGCATGCGACAGAATCTAGTTTATCTAGTACACCAGGAAGGGATGATGCTGGGAATCTGGTGCTTCCAAAATTGTTAGAAAGGGCAAAGGAAAAGATTCCAGACTGAGCACGGAGTTGTCCCTGAAGACCTGCTTCAGCCTGTCAGGGCGCCGATGCATCGGGAAGCACCTCCCACTGTCCCTTACTGAATGCCATGGCCTGAGCCACTCATGCCACCTCTAGCACTGTCACCACCAGCAAAAGAGACCCCACCCCCTTCCTCTCTCCTCCTGTCACTTGATTCCAGGTGAAACATTTGCCCACATTCCTCGCATGGGTGTAGCCTAAACATCACTTGGAACTCTAAATCCAAGATGGTGGAGAAATTGCAGTTTCTAGTTTTTCAGCCTCTGTGTGATGACAGAAGGAGCTGTCGCAGAGGCCGACCAAGCCGCTGCAATGTCCCCTGTGAGTGAGCACCTTCCTATGCACAGAAGAAAAGGCGGGGTGGGTCTCCACACACGCTGCCATCCAGGAGATACCCTGATGCCCAAGTGTCTTTCCTTGCCTGTCACAGTGCCTGTCAGCACGCTGTAAGAGCAGCATTGCGATGCTCTCCATGAGCCCCACATTCCCATGAAATTGAGCACATAAACCTGTAGCCCTTTATTAACACCCACACAAGAGTCAATTAGCAGCTTACTGGAGAGAAGTAGATGTTAGGAAGAGAGCAAGGGCCTTAGAATGAGATAGGCTGTCTAGGCAGAGAGCAGAAGACTACCAAGTGCAAACATTCTCCTACACAAACAGCTCTTGGCACAAATAGGGACAGTTCGGGGTGCTCTTTAAACAGAAAGGTGAGCTGTGTGGTGGCAGGAACAAAATGCGCAAACAAGCACACAGTGTCTCCTGTCCTCCAGCGAGCTCTGGCTCTCAACTTGTCTCCCAGCAAAGACATGCAAGGCAGCATCAGAATACAAATGTCCTTTGATACCTCCCTTTCCAAGGGCAAGAGGACTGTAGAGATTCATATATTGATGGCGAGCATAGTAATGCAGTGAAAAATTCAAAGACAAGGCAATTTCTCAGTGTTCACAAGGACTGGCAAGTCGACCAAGGTTATTGATGAAGAAATTAAACAGACTACAGTGCCGCTTCCTCCATCCTTAGCTCTGTCTTCAAAAATCTGGACCAAAAGCCACATCTCACGTTGCAACAATGTCTCCCAGCAAAGGTGCCTCTTCCTGGCAGTTTTTGGCAGAAAAATGCCAATTATATTCCAAGGGACAAGAAATCAGGAAACCTCAGTTTTGGTCTAGCACCTGACACTAGATTATTCTGTGACCTAAAGCAAGTAATGTAACTACTCTGGGTTTCCATTTTGTCACTGGTAGAAATAGAATAATAGTTAATAGAAATAACTATTAATTTTTCCTGCCTTCTTAAGAAAATGATCTTCATTTGAGGCTCATGGAGAAATTTCAGATATTCTTGGTAACCGAGCAATTGCAAATTCTTACCCACAGATGCATATATTTAGGAATGTTTTCAACTTTTAACCTAAATTAGAATATCATATACAGGAGGTAATGGGACCCATAAGAAATCAACTGGGATAAGTTAATCAGTAACAACTGCTCCCCAAAAGCACAGTGAAAATAAGAATCTTTCATTCAGTCTTCTAAATCATAGCCAAGACCCTACCTGCCTTATTAGAGCAATATTCACCAAATCCCTCCCAGGTCTTCTATCCATACTTACATCCTGAACTTTCAGTTTTTACTTACTAAGTTATTTTTTGTTTGCTATACAGCCACTTCTTCAATCGCCGCATGGTTTCAAACATCAGTACTAGGTTTCCCCACTTCATGACTCCTCACAATTCCCAGGACCCACACCACTGGTGAGACAAGTTTCTTTAAAGCCTGGAAGCCTATTTGCCCTGCCTTTTCTTTGCAGCTAGTAATCTACCTCACTGAGACAGCCCACCCTTGGAACTAAAGTGGAATTTCACTGTTATCATGCCCTTTCCTGGGACATCTGCTCTCTCTTGCCCTTTTGGTTTTGTCCTTCCGGTCTAAAATGCATTTCTTTACAGTTCTCTATCTAAGTCATAGATGATCGTCCTGTGCCCTCCTATGTACACCTACTGTTTAACCTCATTCATCTCTCCATCCTAACCCCTATCCTCTTGACCATCCCCACACACAACAGAGTAAAATCACTTTACTAAGTGGAAATTATTGTATACAAGTTCCTGGTATAAGATGGAGCATACTATGCTTTTGTAAGTCTTCCTCCTACAGTTACAGATATCAGACTATAGTTACCATAGTTTGTCAGTAGCCAAGCTGTACTTAAGTCTATTGCTATGCCAGTTGAACTACTTTATTTTTTTTAGTTGAACTACTTTAACCATGATGTCATACATACTATAACCAGCTCCCCCCACCATAGGGCAACATTGTGATTGTAAAGGATCATAACTATCACCATAGTCCAGTACCAAAGGAATGGGCCCTAAGTCAAATAGATAGCAACTCCTCAGCCTTAATATATTGGAACATGGAGTAGATATAAAGGTCAAGAACTACCTACATCTATAAGACATCCAGAGGAACAGATACCTCCTAGGAAAGCCTTGACACCAGTGAGATGGCTATCTAACATAAGAAGTCTACAAGCATCAACACAGATAACAAAATAAAATAGAAACTAGACAATAGCAAGACACAGAAGCAAATTGCAACGTCAAAGGCCCGGCCCACCCAGGACAAGTCTAGAGCACAAAGAGATAGAGGAAATCAGAAGCCAACAAATGGAGCTCTATGAAATGATAGAAGCAGAAGTGAAAAAAGCAAATTGAAGAGGCCAGAGAAAAAATAATCTCTAAAGTGCAAAAATAGAAATGAAGGCCAGGGATTCAGCTCAGCAGCCTAAATGCCTGCCTGGTAAGCACAAGGTTGTAAGTTTGATCCTTGGTACAAAAAAAAAAAGACTATCAAAATGAAAGACATTAAACATTAAAGCAGACACAGATAAACAAATAGACGAGCTCAGGAAAACAATGAGAACTATGAATGCCAAACATAGACAAGAAATGGATTCAATGAAAGAGATCCAAACAGAAATGCAAGGGACTAGAAACTCCACTGAAAGTAGAGGCAGCAGATTGAATGAAAGGGAGGATAGACTATCAGGTCTAAAAGACAGAAACACAACCAGTGACCAGGAAAAAAAAAGATATCAAAAAAATAGCAAAAGATCACAAAAAATCAAAATCAATTCAACAGCAACAGGGTGAAGCAAAGAAGAGCAACAGAAGATTGGTTGGAACACAAAAGCCACTAAAAACCTCTTCACAAAAATAATGGCAGAAAACTTCCCAAACATAGATAAAGAATTTGATATACAAATAAATGAAGCATACAGAACTCCAAATAGCCAAGACCAAAAATAAACTTACACCAAGGCATATAATAATCAAGATTCCAGAAATTCGGCACAAAAACAGACTATTTAAAGCAGCTAAAGAAAAATATATCACCTGTAGAGGAAATCCCATCAGAATCATGGCAATCTTCTCAACACAAACTCTCAAATCAAGGAAAGTTTGGAGTGAGGTATTTCAAGCCTTAAAGAAAAACCGTCTTCAACCCACACTTATGTATCCTATAAAACTATCTTTCAATATTGATAAACAAGACACTTCTATGACAAAGAACAACTGAAAAAGTTTATGACCACCAGACAAGCTCTATAGAATGTTCTGATGGACATTCTAGAAAGAGATAATGAAGACCACAAACACATGAACACCAATACAAAGAAGTCAGCAGGCAGGGCAAGCAATTAAACAAAACAGAAAGACAGGGAGCAAACAACAGGAATAACATGAAAAAAAAAGCCAATATATATCATTAATAACCGTCAACACAAATGGTCTCAAATCACCAGTCAAAAGAAACACTGGCAGAATGGATCAAGAAGCAAGATTCAACAATATGCTACATTCATGGCATATTTAACCCAAAAAGAAATTCATAAAAGTCAAAGGATAGAAAACATTTCTCCACACCACAGAAACCCAGAAAAAAGCAGGTACAGTTATTCTGTTTGTACACAGTGCAAACTTAAATCCAAAACTGACCAAAAGAGACAAAGAAAGTCACTACATACATATTAAGGGAAAAGTCCAAGAAGAGATAATGATCATAAATATTTATGCATCAAACACTGGGGCACCCAACTACATAAAAAAAATATTAACAGACATGAAAAAACAAATAATGGGAAACATTAATACTCCACTCTCACAAACAGATAGATCAACTAGACAAAAAATCGGCAAAGAAATATTACAATTAAACCACCCCTGAGAACAAATGGACTTGGTAGATGTCTACAGAGTGTCCCACTCCAAAGCATCAGAATATACATTCTTCTCAGCTGCACATGGGATGTTCTTCAAAACAGCCTACATATTAGCCCATAAAACTTGATTGTGTAAATGTAGAGGAAATCATCCCATGCATACTGTCTGACCATAGTGCAATGAAACTGGAAATCAATGACAAAGGAAATCACAAAGACTACATTAACACATAGAAATTAAACAACAGAGGAAACTTTAAAGAAATTAAACAGTATATAAAATTAAATGATAATGCTGAAAGAACATAACAAAACTTATGGGACACAAGGAAAGCAGTCCTGTGAGGGAAATTTATAGCAATGAACCCACACATCAGGAAAACAGAATGAGCTCAAATAAACAACCTAATACTGAATCTCAGACTTCTGGAAAAAAAAGAACAAACCAAACCCAAAACTTATGTGAGGGAGGAAATTATAAAGATAAGAGCAGAGATTAATGCAATAGAAAGTAAAAAAATACAAAGAATCAATGAATCAAAAAGTTGGTTCTTTGAAATCAGAAATAAAATTGTCATCTATTAGTCAATCTAATCAAAAAGAGTAAAGAAAAAACAAATTCAAGGAATTAGGAATGAAAAGGAGAAATCATAATGGAGCCTCTGAAATCCAGGAGATCATCAATACCTACTATGATAACCTATATTCAAATAAGATGAGAAAGGGCCAGAGATATAGCTCAGTGGCATGGCACCTGCGTGGCAAGCACAGGACCCTATGTTCTATTCCTAGTACAAAAAAAAACCTAATAAGGAAAAACACAGAAGTAATGGACAGATTCCTAGACACAATCGAATAGCAAAATCTGAATCAAGAAGTTATAAACATTCTAAATAACTCAATACCAGCCAATGAAATTGAAAATGCAGTTAAAAATTTACCAACAAAGAAAAGTCCAGACACTGACAAATTCACTGTTGAAATTCACTGTTGAATTCTGCAATAACTTTAGAGATGAACTAATACTGAAACTCTTTGAAGAAATTGAAGGTGAAGTAGTATTTCCAAAACCATTCCTGAAAGCTAGTATTACCCTGATTGCAAAACCAGTGAAGAACACAACCAAGAAAGAAAACTATAGGCCAGTCTCCCTAATGAATATAGATGAAAACATTCTTAAAAAGATACTGGCAAACAGAATGCAGCAAGTCATCAGAAATATTATACAACATGACCAAGTGGTATTCATCTCAGGAATGCAGGAATGGCATAATTTTAAAATGTAATACACCATATTAACACAGCCAAGGACAAAAACAATATCACCATCTGTCATGGTTTATGTCGGTGGCCCCCAGACCTCATGTATTTGCATTGTGCATTTGTGATTGGTTCATTGTCTAGTGCTTGGATTGGTGGTGTCAGTGCTACACCATCCCAGGGGGTGGAGCCAGGATGTGTTGTAATGGCAGGAAGAAGGTGTGTCTCTCTCTTGCTGGTTTCCACCTTGCTGTTTGCAGCCACCATGAACTGTGGCCCCGCCATGCCACCCTTCCTTGGAGCCAACTGAGTATGAACTGAAACCTCCAAAAACTGTAAGAAATAAACCTTTCTTTTCCCAACTTTGGGTATCAGGTATTTTATCTCAGCGATGAGTACAAAGTAACTAAGACAGAATTTGGTACTGAGGAGTGGGGTCATTACTGTGACTATACCTGACCATGTTTTTTGAGAGGCTTTGGAAATGGCTTGTGAGCCGAGTTTGGAAAGGTTTGGACATGTTGCCTGGATGCACAGAGCTGGAGCAACTTAGGTTGTTCTGTAGAGGAGATTCTGGTCAGGGCTCAGGAGACCAGGAGGCTGATAGAAAGCCTGATAGTAAAGACCAGGCTTGGGAGGTTTCTACTGGGAAGGAGGACTGCATTGGTTGTTGGACTCCCTATGATGTGTGTTACGGCTTGGCAGAAAGTTTGTCTGCATTTTGCTCATGACCAGAGACTTTGCCTGAAACTGAGATTAAGGGTAATGGACTGATTAATCTGGCAAAGGAAATTTCAAGGCAGTCAAATGTTGAGGCCGTGGCATGGCTATTGTTGGGGGCTTTTAGCCAGATCTATGTTGCAAATCAAGAGCAAAGAGCCCAGCAGGATAATTTAACACACTGTGAGTTTGGCCAGAAGGAAAACTCCACTAAAGCTGTGGATTGTAAAGATAGTGCCGAGACTTGGATTGCTGAGAAGAAACAGAGAGATAAGAAAGATGGCCACTGGGCATCCCAGGAAGCAGTGGGTCTCCACCCTTTGCAGCCCCAAAACTGCAAAAGTGAAAGAATTTTCTCAGATGAGAAAGCTTCAAAGCACCATGCTCCAGAATGGCATGGGAGGCCACATGAGGTTCCAGAATGGTGGCAACATAGAAAAGCTTTTCTTCACAATCAGGTAAACAGAGCCCAGCAATCCAGGCACTGGACCCCTATAGCAAAGAGAGAGAAAAGCCTGGCTACTGCTCCAGCTGGCAGCAGACCTTGACGGCATCCACATGGTGCTTTTAGGTGCAAGGAAAATGCACAAATTCTGAGGGTAAGAAGGCTTCCACCTCAATTGCAAAGGACCTGGGAGGCCAAGCAGTGTGAATATGTAAAGATGTAAGTGTGAAGCCAAAGGTGCAGTGGAGACCCTAGAAGTTTGGAAAAGCCAAGAACGTGGATCATCCAAGGAAAGCTGCAAAAACTGAGCAGAGAGGGTTTAAGAGAGAAGCTGCATGAGCTGAAACCCCTGGGAGTGCCCTGGGGGTGGAATCACCCAAGCCTTTTGGAGCTTGCAACCAGATTGCTTCAAATGCTGAGCATAAAACTCTAAGACTTAATGTTCCCCCTGCTGGATGTTGGACTTGCTCTGTTTCCAATACTTTATATTCCCCCATTTGTAACTTTTGGAATAGTAATGTTTATTTTGTGCCTTTGCATTTCAGAAATGTTTAACCTTGTTTCACTTGTATAGGGGGTTACAGTTAAGAGTTTGCCATAGATATTGGAGGAGACTTGGGACTTGGATTTCTCAGCAACGCTGAAAATGTTAGGACTGTGGCAACTTTTGGAGATGGACTAAATGTCTTTTGTATAAAGGTTGTACATGAGTCTCTGGGGGCCAGGGGTGGAATGTCATGGTTTATGTCGGTGGCCCCCAGGCTGCATATATTTGCACTGTGCATTTGTGATTGGTTCATTGTCTAGTGCTTGGATTGGTGGTGTCAGTGCCACCTCCCTCCCAGGAGGTGGAGCCAGGATGTGATGTAATGGCAGGAAGGTGTGTCGCTCTCTCTTGCTGGTTTCCGCCTTGCTGTTTGTAGCTGCCATGAACTGCAGCTCCGCCATGCCACCCTGCCTTGGAGCCAACTGAGTATGAACTGAAACCTCCAAAAACTGTAAGAAATAAACCTTTCCTTTTCCAACTTTGGGCATCAGGTATTTTGTCTCAGCGACTAGTGAAAAGTAACTAAGACACCATCTCAATAGATGTAGAAAAAGCATTTGACAGCAGTCCAATATCCATTCATGATTTAAAAAAAAAAAAACCCTACAGAAAATTGGGTAGATGTTCTTTATCTCAATCTGATAAAAGTCACCTATGACAAGCCAATAGTAATATCATACTAAAAGGACAAAAACTGAAAACTTTCACTCTAAAATCAGGAACAAGACAAGATTGTCTACTATTACCAATCTTATTCAATATAGTTCTAAAAACACTAGCCAGAGTAATTAGACAAGAGAAAGGAAAGGAATAAGCATAGGAAAGGAAGAAGTTAAATTATCACTATTGACAGAAGACCCCAAAAGATCCACCAAAAGACTTCTAGTTTTAATAATGAAATTCAGTAGTATAGCTGTATACAAAGTCAACACTCAAAAATTAATAGCATTCCTGCATACAAGCCACAAACCCACAGAAAAAGACATTAGGGAAAGCACACCCTTCATAATAGCATCTAAGAAAATGAAACACAAATCAATCTAACAAAGGATGTAAAAGATCTGTACAATGAAAATTACAGTACCCTAAAAAAGAGATTGAAGAGGATATCAAAAAAAAAAATAAAACCATACTCCTTGCTCTTAGATAGGAAGCACAAATATTGTAAAAATGGCCATACTCCCAAAACTTCTATACAGATTTAATGCAATCCCAATTTAAAAAATACCATTAGCATATTCATAGATCTAGAGAAAACATTCCTAAAATTAATTTGGAACCAAAAGACACTCAGAACAGCAAAAGCAATTCTGGGAAACATAGGCAAGTCAAGGGACATCACAATTCCAGGCCTAAAAGTACCCTATAAAACTACTGTGATAAAATCAACATGGCATTAGCAAAAAAAACAGGCCTTAGGATCAGTGGACCAGAATAAAAGATGCAGATGTGATCCCAGACACTTTCAGCCACCTTATTTTTGACAAAGGAGCCAACTATGCTTACTGGAAGAAAGATAACCTCTTTAATAAATACTGCTGTAAAAACTGGTTTTCCAGATGCTAAAGATGAAAACTACACCCATATCTATCACCATGCACTTAACTAGATTTAAAATGGATTAAAGATCTAAATATTAAAATAAGAACACTAAATTTACAGGAATAGAAAATAGGCAGAAATTTTGAAGACATAAGTGTAGGTAGAGAGTTCATGAACAAAACCCAAACTGCATGGGAAATACTTTAAAGAATCAACAACTGGGATCTCATCTTACTAAAAAGTTTTTGCACATCAAAAGAAATCACCAACAGTGAAAAGAAAACCCACAGAATAGGAAAAAAATTTAGTCAATTGTCCCTCAAACAAAGGACTTCTATCTAGAACATATAAAGAATTGAAAAAAATCAGACTCCCCCAAATTCAAAGACCCAGTACACAAATGGGCATCTGAGATGAACACACACTTCTCAGATGAAGAAATACAAATTTAAAATAAATATATGAAAAAATTTTCAACGTCATCGGTCACTTGAGAAATGCAGATTAAACAACACTGAGATTCCATCTCACTCCAGAAAGAATCGCTATCATCAAGATATCAACCAATAACAAATATGGGTGGGGGTATTGGGAAAAAGGAACACTTATCCATTGTTGGTGGGAGTGTAGACTGATACAACACTGTGGAAATCAGTGTGGAGATTCCTCAAAAAACTAAGATTAGAGGTCTCATTCCACCCTGCTATTCCCCTCTGGGTGTCTTCCCAGAAGATTTAAAAACATCATGCTACAGTGATATGTGTGCATCTATGTTTATAGCAGCACACATTATCTACAGGAAAAATGTGTAGTCAGCTGGGACTTAGACACATGGAGTCAGATGGAACAGCTGTGCATTGCCCTGTGTGATCTCAGATGAATCACACAGCCTCTCTGGGGTAGGTACTTTTCATTTGCTGCTCTGATCACTCCACTACTCCTCATTAATTTCCTGCTTGTCTGGCAAAGTCGACCAGTGTGAAGAATCACAGCAATGGGCTCGCTGACCCTCTGGTTTTAGTTTGAGCTCGGCCACTGCCGAGCTGTAGCAGATAATCAGAGATGAATGGAGGAGAGTGAGGTCAGGGTACCCGCACCATCGGCCCCCTCCCTGCTGAGCCTGATTCGCTGTGTCCCTCAGTGAAGACCTTCTAGGTGGTCACCCCTACAGATGCAGCACATGCCTCTTCTCCTGCCTCTTCAGGCTGGGGCTGGGCAGCATCTCCCTTAGTTATCAGCCCCTGGATGCTGCACCTAGCTGATTTGTCTACCTTGAACCCAGACCACTGTTTTGTCAATAAGTCAGGTTCTTACCATTCTTGCCACCTGAGAGCACCACTCAATTTTTGCTGGAAACTTCATTGATAAATCACTGAGTTTCTACTTCTTCAAGTGTAAAAGAAAAAGTGAGATAGACAAAGAAAGGAAAGGGAGGAAGGAGGGAGGGAGGGAGGAAGTTAATATTATCTACCATGATGTTGATAACTGATGATTGCTGAGTGATGACTCTGATATTCAAAAGGCACTGTTTATCTGCCTCCTGTCTCAAAAAAAGACAGGAGTGGCCCTGCTGGTCTGGCTTGAGGCTGGGTTATCAGAGACTGAGGCTTCATGACCTCAAGAAGTTCACAGCTTCGCAATATAAGAGGGAGACTGAGGCTTCGCAATAAAGAGGGAGACTTCTACCTGAAACAACTGCTGAGGTGGGCAAAGGCCAAGACTAGATAGATGAAAGGTGGAGATAAAGATGGAGTACAAAAGTTTCATTTTAAAAAAATCAGAAGCACCTGGGGCATAGCTTGGTGGCTGTCTTGGCTACTTTTTACTCATTGCTGAGACAAAATACCTGATGCCCAAAGTTGGAAAAGGAAAGGTTTATTTCTTACAGTTTTTGGAGGTTTCAGTCCATACTCAGTTGGCTCCAAGGCAGGGTGGCATGGCGGGGCTGCAGTTCATGGTGGCTGCAAACCGCAAGCGGGAACCAGCAAGAGAGAGCGACACACCTTCTTCCTGCCATTACATCACATCCTGGCTCCACCCCTAGGCCGGTGTAGCACTCATACCCCCAATCCAAGCACTAGACAATGAACCAATCACAAATGAATAATGCAAAGGTATGAGGCTTGGGGAACACTGCCATAAACCATGACATTCCACCCCTGGCCCCCAGAGACTCATGTACAACCTTTATACAAAAGACATTTAGTCCATC
>PVJX010011293.1:0-54067 GCA_004027295.1 Dolichotis patagonum | reverse complement strand
CAGGTTGTAGGACTTGAAAGTTATGTTGATCAATGGGATTTGAAGACAACATAAAATTAAAATTAAAATCAGGCGATTCTTGACTCAGTCCTTTCTTGCCAGTATCCTTGAGCATCTGATCTTCAAAATATTTCTGCAATCTATTTGCTTCAGTCTTTTCTACTCATAGTCAGTTCCTGGTCATTTTGAGATTGCAACTGAAATATCACTTCCTCAGAGAAGGCTAATTCTGGTCCTAATTTAAATAATTACAGTCTCCAGCCTTTACTCCATCTCTTTCTCCCAGCCTCCTGCCTTCTTCTATCACTTACTTTCTGATCTTCTTGTTTTATTCTCTTGAGATTACTTATCTTTGTGTTCTTTAGGTCCTCTGTTGTATAAGGGTAATGATTTCATAAGCCAGGTCAATGCCAAATCCCTTGTACCAGCCTCTTCTTTGGCACATGGCAAGTGCTTGAAATAACACCTATCAGTGTGTTGTAATTTAGGTGCTTGTAATATCTCGCTTAGGTAACTGTTGAGCTCCCTAACTGATCTCCTTGACATCAGCCTTACTGTCCTCAAAGCCATTTTCTGCATTAGTGCTGAACTGTTCTCCATAATGCAGATCTAACCAGTCACTTCACTACTCAGAGTTCTTCAGTGGTCTCTTTTGATTGACACACATATTCCCACAGCACACAGAGTAGTAAGTGGTATCATTTTAACTTCTTCAACAAAGAACATTTAATACATTTTGTGATTTCTAACAAAGCCTACACAACATTAAGTTCATACTTTCACAAAAATTTAAGCTAAGAAAGATATGCACTATAGAAACACAAACACAGAAAAAATAATGAATTTGCCCTCAAATGATTTTTGAATGTACTGATCTCTAGAAGTTCAAGTCCAATGGCTTTTCTTCAATTTCACAGTTATCAACTAGCTCTCTGTTATAGTATCACTGCCTTTCTTCTTAAACATTATGTTTTAGCAAGTTAAAAGTATTTACAGCCCTCTGCACTCACCACATCATCTACTGCATTTCTGCTTTTATTAAGTGCAGCTATCTCTGGTGCCTAGAATGTTTTTGGTCCTCCTCCTCCTCCTCCTTCTCCTCTTCCTCCTCCTCCTCTTCTTCTTCTTCTTCGTTCCCTTAATACCTCTGAAAATCTTTATACCTACTTTATTGAAATATCACTATGTATGTGTGTGCATCCTCCTAAGTAGCATATTCCTGCGATAAGGCCCAATGTAATCTTTGAATTCATATTTGTAGATTCTATCATAGGTATGATAGGTGCTAAGTTTAAATAGCTACTAAATTATTGAGGAGAGAACCCTCACATCAATAATTACTTGCTCATAGTACTTCCTAGCATGAGACATTCATTCATTCAGTCAACAAAGTGGTTCATTAAAGTGTTAAATGAAAGATCTTAGCTACATAGCATTCTAGGTTTGACTGTTAGGGAAGAAGGTGAACCAAGATTGGGATAAAGGAAAGATTAGTAATAGCTAGAGGCAACAGTTGAATTTATTGATTAGAAATGTTCAATCTCTTCAGAGATGTTATAGTAATCCATATTTATCAAAAAAAGTTTTCATGAGAGTTGAGTTGAGTGGATAATATAGCACATAAATCAGCAAGATAGCAGTGATAATCAATGTTTACCCAGGAGTACCCCGAAGTGGCCAGGGCAAATGGCTAGCAGGAACAAGGTCAACATTCTTTCTTTCTTTCTTTCTTTCTTTTTGTACCAGAGAGTGAACTCATGACTGTGCGCTTGCAAGGCAGGTGCTTATGCTGCTGAACTAAATCTCCAGCCCCTAGGGTCAACATTTTTAAGACAACTAATTTGTAATAAAGAATAGAAATTAAGAATCAGACACCCTGGTGTTAGACAAGCTGTTTGATAAACAGATTTTTTTTCTCTGCACCAGACACTATGGACTTGGAAATGAGTCTTACTTCAAACAGATTCCAGTATGATATTATTTGGCCATTCACAATGACAAATGATTACATTAACAGAAGGAAACTGTTGCCCAATTTTACAAAGCCAACTCAAGGGTTACAGCTTTGTCAGACATAACAGAGAAGGGACATCCAAACAGGACATTATTTTCAGAATATTTTGTCAGTGCTTGAGAAATAACATTTTAAAGCCAGGCAACAGAAAATTCTTAGAAGATAGCAGAATCGGAACTATGTGAAATATATCTTCCTCACTTAAACAACAACTGCACTGGCACAATCTGCCTGGTCTGACTATTTTGAGACTTTGCAGTCTATTGATAGCCCTCCAGAGAAAGGCTTGGACAGTGAGTCAGTTTCAGTGCAGTCAATTCAACTGTTCTCACAGAAGGAGCCACTCACGTCTCACTCTTCAGCTCCATGGCAGAGAAGCTCCCATGCAACTTGTAGGAACTGAGATGGCTAAACAGTACCCTGTAGCCCAAATATGAGGGTTCTGTATTCTGACATCTGATTGCTGTTTCTGATTAGGCACAGTGGCAGTCATTATTGTTGTATCCCTTCCATTACTGTAAGCCTTTCCCAACTAGCTAAAGTGATAGCCTACAACAATAACATCAAAATGAGCAACAGCAAATCCTGCAGCAGGGAAAGTATCAAATTACTACATCGTTAGTTGCAAACATCCAAGTCAAAAAAATACACAAGGCAAACAAAGAAAAAATATGCTCTATTTAAAAGAAAAAGATTAATCTCTAAAAATGTTTTAAAATAAGATCTTATGGTAGCTCTACTAGAAAAAGACTTCAAGACAGATGAATTAATGATGTTGAAATAAATGAGCAACTGGAAAAGGTATAGAAAAAGACAAATGAATAGAATGGAAATATCAATAAGGAAATAGAAAATCTAAAATGAATAGAAAAAAATTTTTGAAGTAGAAATTAACTGAAGTGAAAAATTTATTCAAAGGTGGATAGAGCAGGCAGGAAAAAAGAATCAATAAATTTAAACAAAGAACAATAGAAATTATGAAGTCTGAAGAATAGAAAGAAAATTGAAGAGAACTGAACAGACTAAAGGACATGTGTCATTTAGACTTGTGTCCTTGAGGGTTAAGGGAGTACCACAATAAGAAAAGAAACAAGAAGACAAAGACAATTCATGAAGAAATACTGGCCTAATGATTTTCAAATACTAAAAGCAGCCCTACAGATTGATATGAAAGGACATGAGAGAGTAACCTAAAGATGCATGAAGAAATAAAGAACCCAATAAAAGTAAAAACATGGGCAATTATAAAAGCTAGCAGCATTGTAACAATGTTAGGCAACACTGTTTGCTTTCTAAATGCTTTTAGAGACCATTACAATTTAAAAAAATCAAGTAGTGCACTACCTAGTATTGTTGTAACTTTGGGTTGAAATGTCATATTTTATTTTCTACATAATCCAGGAGTCTAATGCATTAAAATCATTTATATTTTGGGTCACACAGCATATAAAGGTTTAATTTAGAGACTTCAACAACTGAAAGGAGGCTATTAACTTATTAAAAAAACAAAATGTCTGTATGTTAGTAAAATTAATCCACTGTAAATTAAAATTAGACTGTATAACTCTAGGATGTTAAGTATAATCCCCCAGGATAGCTACAAAGAAAACAGATAAATAAGCACAATGGAAATGAGCAAGGAATTTCAATATTTCAGAATAGAAGACAGTAAAGCCAAAAATGAGGGTTAAAAAACTGTAATGTGTATAGAAAACACACAGTAGAATGACACAAGTATCCACTTGTCAGTACAGATGATTCCCAATTTATAACAGTTTGAGTTATGATTTCTTGACACTATAATGATGCAAAAAGTAATACATTTTTTAAAAACAGTGCTTCACATTTTGAATTTTGATCTTTTCCCAAGCTAGTAATATGTAGTATGATACTATCTCACAATGCTGTGTGGCACTGATTGAGTCCCAAACTTGCAGTCAGCTATGTGAGCAGACCACTGATATTTTACAATATACTATACTGCAATATACTATATTGCAAAGGTATGATTTCCAGATATATAGATATATTAAATGCATCTTTAACATATATTTTCAATTTAAAATGGGTTTATGGGCATGTTAACAATACTGTAAGTCAAGGAGCATCTGTAATTAGTTTACATGTAAATGGATAAAACTCTAATTAAAGGACAGAGACTGGCAGAATGGATAAGCAAATGTGATTCAACTATATGATCTCTACAAGGACCTCACTTTATATCTAAATACATAAACAGACTGAAAGTAAAAGGAAGGGAATGGGTATTTTATGAAACCAGATGAGAGCTGGCATAGCTATACTAATGTCAAATAAAATAGACTTAAAGTTTAGAAGATTATAAGAATCAAGAGATATTGTACATAAATAAAAGGTTCATTACAACAAGAAAATAGAACACTTATAAACATTCATCTACCCAGTAATAGATCATCAAAATATATGGAGCTAAAGTTGTCAGAATCGAAGGAAGAAATAGACAGTTCTACAATAATAGTTGGGGCTTTCAATACTCTACTCTAAATAATGAACAGAAACTTTATTTTTCTAATACTGTTAGAAAAGTTCTAGTCAAAAATAATTACTGTCTCTGCTAATGTGGTTCTTTAACCAGGCTTAGGGAAGTACAGGGTTATGTGTTAACAAGGCATCCTGGACTTGCTTTAGTCAGATGTAGTAAGACAGCAGACATAGAAAAGACTGTCACAAAAGAAAGAGCTTACACTTCTAGATTGTCAGAAAGAGGAAGCTCAAAACACCACTGAGGGCTATAGATTCAAGAACAGGGTTGATTTAGAGGTGGGAAAGGAGGTGGGCACAACAGGGACTTGCACCTTTACTACTTGTAGGAAGGAATGGGCAGAACAGTGTGGTTACACTAATTTAAGAACTAGGTATTTTGAATAGTTTTATCAGGCTCTGGGTTATAGGAGTGGTTTACAGTAATTTGGTACCTGAGGTGGTTTAAAATAGGAGCAATACTGACTTGATGTGAAAAAGTTTGAATGAATACATAGCATGAACTCTGGCTTGTTTATAAAATGTGTGCTCATAGGAGATGTTTTAGATTCTCAATTAGTCATCGCTGAAAGGAATAGTGTCTCCAGAATCAAAGCCTCACATGCAAGTATATCAAGATATAAAAGATAAAAAATATAATCAATACAGGTTAGGACAACTGGATATATTTCTAAGCATCCAACATTGAGTGGATATAGGAGTAGAGCATATTTTTGTTAGTCTGGGTACATTCTGAAATCTAGTAAGATAAGGATCTTACAAATGGTTGACGAAAGGTTTCTTTAAGGCCTTAAAAGTCTGCAATTGATTGAATTTTTCCAAATGTCCCCTACAAGCTTAAAGAACCACATTAGCAGAGACAGTAATTATTTTTTACTAAAACTTTTCTATTAGTATTTGAAGAATGAAGTAATTTCCTTTGCTTTATTAATTGGCAGAAAATTTGAGCACAACATATATTTTGGGAGTCTGAATTATAATGACTGATAAAACATTCAAGTTTCTTCTTTTTCAAAACTATTTACTGACTTTATCACAAACAACTATTTGAAGATAAGTTTCAAAACATTTTCTTGTTAAGGCTTCAGTGACCTTTCCAAGTTACACACTATTTCTACAATGTATTTGCTATTGACTTGATTATCATGCATTGCTATCACTGGTTCTGACAATATCTCTGGATCATCTTATATATGGATAATAATATTGGAAAATTGTCTAATGCTTCATAGGATTTCTAATTAAAATTATATGAAAATCACAGTAAACATAATTCTGTTCCAGTTATTTACTGCTATGTAACTCCTCCCGGAAAACTCAAGTCTTTTTCTTATGATAACTTGAACTTGAAATTCAAAGTGTCACCACTCAAATCATATCCAAGTGCAGATTAGATTCATCAAATGCAGTCTGGGGTATAGCTTCTTATGTCTCATTTCTCAACCTAAATATCTATGAACTAGAGTATACTTATTTTCTCTGAATATGTCCAACATAAGATGGTGTGAGAGACTTAGTATAACAATTATAAACTCTGTGACAGAACTGCTAGACATTCTGCCACTGCATTCTACAAGAAAAAGGCTGAAAAACTAAAGAACATTTTTTGTGGTGCTGGGGATCTAAATTCAAGGTATCACACATGCTAAACAAATGTTCTATCACTAAGCTACATCCTAATCCTCGCAAGAATATTGGTTAATGAAGAGAACAAATGTTTGAGGCCACATGTGAATAATAAATGTGACAGCTAGATCAAAAGATGCATTTCTGGTTTAGTAAAGAGTTCTTTCTCTTACTTCTGAGAATTGTTATATAGAACATTCTTGAATTTTCAGTTTTCTTTAAAAGCTTGGGAAGCAAAACCAGACTCTAGGCAATCAGGATCTAGTTCAAGACACTAAATCCTTTCAAATTGGTCTGAGTCATTCATTGGGTCTTGTGGGAATGCAAAAAAAAAAAAGTAGATTCTGGATCACTGTGAGATTGAATACACATTTTATGAGATGGAACAGACCATAGTAAAACTTTGCCTTAGAGACCATTCCTGAACTAGTCTCATCTGGTAGCCCAAACAAAGGATATTTGTGTGTTCTTCTCAAGAAATAATTCTAATATGCTTTGTGATCATTATCAGCAGACTCATTTGATTTGCAAGAAAACCAATAGAAGTGATCACTACCTAGGAACATAATGCTATCCTTTCAGACATAAAAGATAAAACTTTTTAAGTGAGAAGGCCAGAAACCCAGCTATCTATCTAAGATGTATGCTTCCCTTCTATGGAACACAGCTAGGTGATGCAAGGAAGCAGCTGCCCACGTAGGAACTATGTTTTCTACCCATCCTGCATTTTGTTGAGACTTGCAACACTGACCTAGACAGAAGACAGAAGTGATGAACACCACGTCCGGACCTGGCCAAGAACACTTCTCATGCAATGCTTCACTCTTCCCTGTGTGGGCTGGATATCAACGGGAAGCCATGATGAATACTGCACAGTCTGAATGAACCTCTGCGGTGTGGCCCTATCAACTGGACTCTACGTGACAGGTAAAAATTTGCTGTTATGCACTAAAATTTTGAGGGGGTGTCAGCTCCCACAGGTAGTATTTCTATTAACTAGTGTGGAGAGAGACATAGCAAGAAGAAAATACTCCAATATATTATGTACCTTTATGCTTACAGAAGCTTCTTTTTTGATCCTTTCATATCCTCCAACACTGAAGTCAGGTATCAACTTCCCCTAGAAGACCGAACCTTTCCCAAGCTGAGTTAAATGCAGAATTTGCATGATGGATATAGCAAGCTTTTGTGCAGATGACCACCTCCTCATATCTAACAGCTTACCTGGCATACACCTATCAAATTAATATACAAGTTGGTTTTTTAAAATGGACAGGGTAATGTTTTAAACACTAAAAATGTAAAATACAAGCTTTTTTGGAAATAAAGTAAAAGTCTTTCTTGGTCATGAAAAATACAAGCCCCCTTTCCCTCCATAAAATTACGTACTACAAGTCTTTCTTCTGTTTTATATTGCCTTGCATTAAATAAACTATAGCACTGAAAGTACAGTATGTAAGTAATTCAGAGTCTAATATAGTAGTTTTCTATTACCTAGGGTATAGTACTCTGTACTTCACACAAGCCCAACTCCTTTGCTAGATTGAGAATTTCTTGAAGACAGACATCATGGTCTTCTTTATTTCCACTTCCCAGTCCCAGTGTGGTGTCTGGACTAGTACAGATCCTTGGCAGATACCCATTGACTGACTCACTGGGTAGCTGAGTGGTTGACTGGCATAGTGAAAAGGTAATCTCAAAGCTTTTATCAAAAAGAAAAGTTAATTGAACTAGATTAGCTCTATTATAAGAAAAATCCCACTGAGATATCTACATACCACAAAATTCATCTACTTTAAGTGTACAGTTCAATGATTTTTTTTAGCATAAAGAACTGTGAAACAATTTCCATAATCTAATTTTAGAACATTTCTATCATCTAAAACAGAAACCTTGTAGCAGTCACTCTTCATTCACCCTCTTCCCACCACCAGCCCTAGGCAATCACCAATCCAGTTTCCGTCTCGGTTCTAACACCTCACTTAAATAAACCTCTGGGATTTTTAAAATAACAGTTTTATCTTTTCACAAATGGTAATTATCTTTTAAAATGAAGCTGAATAGTATAAAATATCTTCTTCAAATTAGCAAATAGGAACAAGACAGAATTTTTACATAACTGCTTGAATTGCTTAGAAATAAGAGCTAGAGGAGCACACATACATGCATGTCCATGCACCATCCCATTGCTTGGGTTTCTCTGAAGATCTCTGATTAGTATACAGCCAAGACCCTAAAGCCTCCCTCAGAAGACCTTTCTTCTCTAATCTACTGAGTGAACAGAGAGAATTCTACAGACAGGGAAAAGTGAGGGTCTGACTCCCTGAGTAAAGAATGAGAAGACAGCCAACCTGAATCACGCAACTACCCGAATAAGAAACATTGTGTTGGTTGGCTGAGATTTTAGGGCTTGTCTTTTATGGCAGCTAGCATTATTTACTGTAGCACATGTCACATGCTAGAGGTTTATATAGAACTGAAGACAAATTCATTCCAAGTCAAAATGTAACTAAAAGTTAACTATCTTGATGAAATGGATAGCTCTTTGCTTGTGAATTTTAGTTAGCAGAGGAAAATTTGAGTCACGGGAGAAGGATGCTTGACCAGTGTGCTAGTTCATATAAAGGACTGAATCTAGCCCAAGGAACTTAATTTACGGTGCTTCTAAGAGTACAGACCTGATGCATTCAGTTTATTTCTTCTTAAGGGATGAAAAACAAATGCAGATTCTTGGTAGTTAATTCTAAAACAATTAGCAGGTGCAATTTTACTTTATTTTTTATAGCTACACAAATGTATATTCTGCATCAACTTCATGACCTTAAGTAAACAGAAGGCCTTAGGAAATATCTTGTCAGAAAGTAATTTCATACGTAGAAAGGTAGAATTCTATAGTCAGTGGAACTTGAGCTCTGGAAGTAGGCTGTTACAGGTTTAATTTATTCACCAATTAAATAAGTTGAAGACCTGCTAATTAAATTGAACCATGAAAGTGCTGATACTCAATTCTGTTTGGGCTATAAAAACACATTTTACATAGTTTAACTGAACACGCTGTTTAACTGAACACGCTGTTTAACTGAACAGTACTGTTGTATCTGTTGGGCATCCAGCAAGAAGGAAATAAAGTCTCTGTTCTCATGGTATTTACCATTTAGTGGCAAGAGAAAGAAGAAAACAAGTCAGATGTATAATATGTCCAGAAATAATAGATGCAATTGAGGAAAATGAAGATGGGCAATGGGTGATTTTTCTCCACTATTTTTCACTGCAGAAACTGAAACTCGGAGAAGGATTTGCTTCTTTATTGCAGTTGGGAAAGTATTTTTGATAATGTAATATTAAGAGTAGAGAACTATAGGCTATGCAGTGAGCAAATGAGCTTTTGGTTACCTAGGGGAGGAAAATTCTAGGCAGAGGAAACAGTAAGCACAAAGCCCCTGATGCATAACTACTTGGTGTATCCAAGAACTGAAGACCAATGTGGGTAAAGCAAAACACAGAATAATAAGAGATGGGGTTAGGAAGACAGTAGTGCCAGCTCTTGTAAACCCTGTATGTTTTCTAAAGACTGGTTTTCATTGACTTATGAAATGAAAAAGTCTTGGAGAGCTTTGGGGAGAGAAGTGACAAATTTTCTTTTTTGACTGTTTTTTATTTTAAAGAGAATAAAGCAAAAGAGGGCAGAACAAGGCAGATCAAAACAGAACAACATAAGCAACACAGCACTTTACAATAAGACAACCGGACATTAACAATAGCTATCATAATATCTCTTTCTCTGTTATAGTTGAGTATTGTTTCAAATACAATAATATCAAACATAACAAAATAGTATAAAACCATTCAAAAGAATGAAAGAATTACAGGGCATTCTGAACCGAATAACAGAGAATGATCAATGGCTACTATAATATCTCATTTTCAATAAAAAAATTTGGTTTATACTATCACATATATTAAAATCCCAATAACACACAACATGATAGAACCGATGGTAATAGAAGAATAGAAGCATGGCCGGACAGCTGTTGATACCATCACACACAATAAAGTCACATATTTTCAAAGGACCATTCTAGCTACTATGTTGAGCACAGACTATAAGGGGATCAAGGTAGAAGCAGGAGACAGATAAAATATTGCTGCAACAAATGATCCAGGTGGAAGGAAACTAGCTTTGTCTAGGATACTAGTTATGCAGCTAGTGGCACACAGTTATATTACGAAGGTCGAAATACTGTAACAAGATTTGCTGATATATTGGGCTTGGTGTATTAGAGATGCCAAGAATTTCTGAGCAAGCTGGAGTTGTCATTTATCAAGATGGGCAAAATTACAGAAGGAACAGGTTGTGAGAATTAGAAGTTTAGTTTGGGACAAAAACTTTCAGAGGCCCAGGTTAGAGATAAAAAGCTTGGGGTTATCTGCATGAACAAAATAATAAGCTATTAAGCTGAGATATAGACAAAGACAGAGAAGATAGTCAAGAACTAAGCCCAGGACATTCTGGAATTAAGAACTCAAAGAACTGAGAATGAGGGGGAGCAGCTGGTAAGGTCAGAGAACCATAGTGGTTTGAAGGCAGGTCTCCATTCTTTGTGGCCTCTCCCAGTTTCAGTTTCTTGCAGCAAAAAATAGTGAAATGAATTCCTAGGTCACATGATTACCAAGAAGAGGCAATATGAAAAAGCACACACAATGCCCCTAATAAATGCTATTCCTGACCTACAGCGAAATTTTGGATAGATACCAAAATTTATATGCTTCCATTTTTTGTTCCCCCAAACAGATGCTAAAATAGGAATCCTATACTTAGTGTTTCCTATGGAAGAGTCTTATTATTCTTCAATTATTAGTTAATAAATGTTTCTGTCACAGAGCTTCTGTTATTAGGTACTCATCCTCGCTCTCACTGTTAGTGATAGACCAGAGGTTAAAGAGGCAGTGCAGTGGTCACTAACATGGAGTGGGGAGGGGGATGGAGGATAATGGGCTGTTTATCATTCAGCAGCAGGGCAATATTAGTTCAACTTTTAACTGCTCACCAAATAATTTAATTTCAGAGGACTTAATCAGCTCTATGGAAGAACTATCTGTATATAAATAGCTGCATTAAGTAGACCTTTCACTGCAGTTGTTAAAACCTATTGTTATAGCTAGACACCTTGCAGTGATTCAAGATCATTTGTCTTTGAATAAAGTCTATGCTTCCTTTGATGCAAATGTTTCTTTAGCTCTGAAAAAAAGGAAGCTTTACTTAGGAAGACTAAAGAAGATGTTTTCTGAGTAATCAGGGGTAGCTGAAATAATATGCTGCCACAATCTCTTGCTTTTATTTCATTTTTCTGCTTTCAATGTATACCACTGAATGTTTATTGGAAGAACAAATGGAAAAAGTGAATGAATGAATGAATGAATGAATGAATGAATATATGAATGGATTTTCTGCTTTTTACTACACAAGAATTCTCCTAAATCTAGATAGACTCTGAGTTACCTTAAAGTTTATTTTTTTACAACAAGAATCCCAAAGTAAGGTTACATTTTTATGAAGAGACAAATCCCAGAGTAACACTAAAGGTCATGTAGCATAGTAAGCAGTCTAGTTCAAGAACCTAAGGGGATCTGTAGATTATAGCTTCAAGCTAAAGCATGTTCATTTTCAAGTTCTTATACCTCTTCTACTCTCTAGCCCTAGATGGACTTAAAATTGCACTAGACTTTTGAGGAGGAGAATGGGCAATAATAGAAACAGAAAGAAGTTGTGAATATATACTACTAGGTATTTGACTGTTCAAAGTAGAGAAATAAGAAAAACAGGCTGTCAGTAAAATGGATATTGGAACTGAGTTCATTGTGTAAGTAAAGGCCTAAATTATAATAGTGCTTTGTAAAGAATGCTCCACATGTTTTTAAATTTTAATTATAAAATTCCAAAAGGCAGTTCATTTTAGTAAGATTTCATTTTCTTACATCTTTTCTCCCTGTATCTACTCCTACTACCCTCTTCCAAGCTATTCTTGCCAGGGCAACTACATAGCAACCTCTGTTGCCTCTGTTGACCTCCTGTGATTGATTCTCCATGTAGCAGTTGGTAAATCAAAACAAATCACTCTTGTCTTTGAAGCCTTCACTTGCTCTTCATTGTGCTTGAAACCAAGTCCAAAGTCCTCCTGTGGCTTTAAGGCCCTGTGTGATCCTTGCCTGCCCCTGTGATTTTATCTTGGTACATTCTTTTGTACTCTCCACTTACACTGACATCCTGGAGAGTGTATTTATTTTTGCACACACGCATACACACATGTGCATGCACGTGCATGTCTTTACTAAAATATAATTGACACACAATAAGCTGAACACATTTAAAGAACTTACGTGATGTGTTGACATTTGCCTATGTGTATGAAACCATGATAATCAACCTAAGAGATTTATCTTTCATCCCCAAGTTTCCTTTTGTCCTTTTATAATTTCTCACTTATGTGCCTCATTATCCTCTCATCCTTCAGGTTAACAATGATCTGGTTTTCTGTTTGTTTGCTTGTTTTGGTACCGGGTATTGGACTCAGGATCTCACACTTGCCAGACCGGTGCTGTGCTGCTGAGCTCTTCCTGTGGCCCTGATCTGCTTTTTGTCATCGTAGATACTTTTTCTAAAATTTTATATAATGGAATCATGTAATATATACTCTTTTTTGTCTAGTTTATTTCCTTCAGTATAATTATTTTGAGATTTATTTATGTTGTTATTTATATCAAAAGTTTCTTCCTTTATATGGCAAGCAACACTGTATGGTATGAATATGTTTATACATTGACCCAGTTTTAGGCTGCTATAATAAAGCTGCTATGAACATTTGCATACAAATCTTTGTATGGATGTATGCTTTCATTTATCTTCAGTAAATGCCCAAGAATAAATGGCCTGGCCATGTGGTACGTATATGTTTAATTTACAAAAATCTGTCAGTCTTTTTTTTTACCAAATGGTTACACCATTTCACGTTTCCACTAGTAACATATGAAAGGATCAGCTGCATCTTCTCACAAACTTTGGTACAGTCAAACTTCTTAATTTTAAACTTTATAGTAGGTTTGTGTTAAACTAATAGTTAATGATGTTGAGCAGTTTTCATACACTTATTTGCCACCTGTATATATTTTGTGGAGAAGTGCCCAAGATTTTTGTTCCTTTTTAAATGTAGATGTGCTGACTTTTCTGTGAGTAGCCGGCACAGGCCAGGAGAAGCAGCCAGCCCAGCCCTCGCACACACACAGGCCGCCATCGGGACTCTCCCACAGGCAGCCAGTGCAAGCCAGGAGAACCAGCCAGCCACGCCTTGGAGAAGCCCTCAGTGTCTGGAGAAACCCACCCTGCATCCCAACACCTCCTGGGCAACCTGAGTTAGGAGAAACCCAGATGCCTGACCCATCCCCCACACTGTGGACAGGTAACCAATGTGGGAAGCACTGGGACCCCAAAACCAGCTTGTCTGGAGGAACCCAGGAAAATATCAAGATGAAGGAGTGAAAGGCAATATCTGGCCTCCAGCCCGAATAGAACAAGTCCAGGAGATAAGGATATGGAAGAAAGCAGAAGTCTTACACCTGAAACTTGATGGCAACTGAAGTAAAGAAACTACTACATGAGGCTGTAAAAGAAATTGGATCAGAAATAATATCTTAGGAAAAAGAAGAAAAGACAATCATAGTAAATGGGCTTCAGAGAGTATCTAAAGAAGGCATAGATTAAAAAAAAAAGAGAGAAGAACACAGGAAAATGAAGGAAATCTTGAATGACCAGAAGAAGAATTGGAATAGAGAAGAATTGGAATACATGAAACAGACTCAAAGAGATATCCAGGAAATTAAAAACTCCATTGAAATCTGGAAAAACCACTTGAAAGAAACTGAAGATAGACTTTCAGATCTGAAAACAGGATGGCAGCTAGTGATCACAAAAGGAAAGATCTCTTAAAAATAACAAGGAACTAGGAAATAACAATTCAATGGCTGCAAGATTTGCAAAGAAAAATAATTTAAGTCTGAGAGGTGTCAGTGAAAGAGCAGGAGTCAATACAAATGACATAAAGAGACTAAAGAAGTAATACTTGAGAACTTCCCAAGCATAGGAAAAGGAACTGACATGAAGATAAGTGAGGCATATAGAACTCCAATGAGCTATAAACAAAATAAATTTGCACCTAGACATATACTAATCAAGATCCCAGAAATTTAGCACATGAACAGAATATTAAAGGTTGTTAGAGAAAAGAAACAGATCACCCATAAAGGAAAACCCAACATAATCATGACAACACAAACCATCAAGTCAACAAGAGCTTGGAGTGAAGTATTTCAAGTCCTGAAAGAAAACAACTTCCAACCCAGACTGACATACCTTGCAAAACTGTCTTTCAAAATTAATGGAGAAATCAGATACTTCCATGACAAAGAACAATTGAAGGAATTTATGACCACCAAACCAACCCTACAGTGAGTGCTGAAGGACATTCTAGAGAGAGATAAAAATGACCACAATTCCAGGAATAGCAGCAGAGTGGGATCACTGAGTGGGGCAGACAACTGAATGGAGGGGAAAAGTAGGCAGCCAACAGCAGGACAAAAGCATTGCAGAGATAAGCCAGTGCATGTTGGCCATAACCATTAATGTAGATGGCCTCAATTCACCAATAAAAAGAAAGACAGGAACAGTGGATTAAGAAATAAGATCCATCAATATGTGGTACACAAGGAACACATTAACTGAAAAGGAAATTCATAGATTGAAAGTCAAAGGAGAGAAAACAATGCTCCATGCAACGAGGAATGAGAAAAAAGCAGGTGTAGCTTGCCCATCAACTGCAGTATGGATAAGAAAGATACTACGTATAGGTAAATGGAGGCAACTGGAAATTATCCTCATAAGTGAAATAAATAAAAATCATATTTATAAATGTCACATTGTCTCTCTGGTGTAAAAAGTAGTAAAAACTGTAGGAGTAATAAGATATATATATATATATATATATATATATATATATCCAGTATAATAGCTATTATAAAAAAGAAAGGGAAGGAAAGTGCTCTAAAGGATATAACTGCATGTATGTTTATGTGTGTAATATAGATAACCATATTGCTAAGTTTTTGTTGGATCATTGAACAGAACAGTTTTCACTCTCATTGTTTGATTGTCCACTTTCTATGCTTTAATTTTGTGACTTGAAAAACTATTTCTAAGATGACAATATGTAATTTATCAACTGGTGATTTCTTAGCATTATTTTTTAAATTCTGTATTATTTCTACCATTTTTTTCTGTTTTGCTTTTTTTCTCTTTAAATAAAAAAGAAAAATACTGCATTTTTATTCAATGGAAAGGTATTCAGTTATAAAGAAGAATAATCATGAGGCTCTTGTAGGTCAACAAATGTAACTCGTGGCCATGCTCTTGAGTGAAATGGTTCAGACTCACATTGTTGAACATCATGTTGTCTCCCTAGTACAAAAAACTGAAGGAGTTGGTGGGATCCAAAATGTACAACAGATATCATGGAAGCAAAATCCAAATGTACAACAGATATCATGAAAGCAAAAGGGGAGGAAATGTCTAAAAAGGAAAGGTGATAACCATTTTTAATTCCCTATTAGTTTAAGTACTGTATCATTTTTTGTTTGGTTTAGTTTTATTCTATTTTGTTTGGTTTGATTTAATTATATCTGATGGCATGGGTAACTACTTTGAAGATAACAGGATATATTATGGTAGCCATGTTGATTTCCTATTATCTTGTTTGGAAGTCCTGTATCACTTCCACTGTTTTGGTTTGATTGGTTTTATTGCATTCTGTTTTATTTGATTTCATTAGGTCCGATGATATGGGCAGCTATTTTGAAGATAATAAGAGGCATTATAGTAGTCATTGTTGATTTCCTATTATCTTATTTAGAAATCCTATATCACTTTCACTGTTTTGTTTTGAATGGCTTTATTCTGCTTTATTTTGTTTGGTTTTACTCTCTTAAAAATAAATAATGAAAAAATTGAGATGTTTATTTGCTGATTACTGAATTTGTCTTTACCAAGTTATTTATCAAATGTGATATTTGGAAATATAGTATCTGTGTATGGTTTGTCCTAGCATTCTCACAGTCTTGCAAAAAGTAGACATTCTTAATTCTGATCAAGTCAAATTTACCAAAATTTCTATAAATTATATTATCAGTATCATTTTAAAGAAATATTTGCCTAACTAAAGCTGATAAAGATTTCTTCTGTTTTGTTTTAAAAATTTTGTAATTTTAGGCTTACATTTATTTTTATAATCCATTTGAGTTAATTGCCCTTTTCCCTCTTTTCATATTCAAGTTTTCAGCAATATTTGTTGAGAAGACTGTTTTGTCCTTCACTGAATCGTATCTTTGTTATAAACCACTTAATTCTACGCATGTGGACCTATTTTGAACTCTGTCCTTTATTCCATAGATCTATTTATCTTTATAATGGTACCACACAGTCTTAAAATATTTTGCCTTTATAATATGTCTTGAAATCAGTTAGTGTAAGTCTTACAACTTCATTTCTTTCAAAGCTCTTTTATTATCCTATATCCTTCACATTTCCACAAGCATTTGAGAATCAGTTTGCCTATTTCCACAAAAATCTGCTAGGATTTTGATAGATTAATATCTGTTCTGACCTTTGAAAATTAAATGATTATTATCAGTTCAAGACCTTTATATCATTGTTTGATTTTTTTACATGAATTTCTCTATGGCTGTGTCCTTGAGAGCCAAAAGCAATATCCTCATAGATCTTTCTGACTACTCAATTTAAGCTGTATTCTTCATCAGTCTACCTTAAAAATTCTATTTTATTTTGTTCACAGCATCAATTACCACCTGAAATTAATCTTATTCTTTTGCTTATTTAATTGCTTACCTGTCTACACATACTGAGATTGTGCGTTATAATAAAGACCTTGCTACCTGTCTACACATACTGAGATTGTGCGTTATAATAAAGACCTTGCCTGCCTTACTCTGTATTTATCCTTGAAACTAAAAAATATTTTTGACCAATCAACACTAATACTATAAATGAGTCATTGTTTGACACACACGTCTGTAAGTAAAGACTGACTTAGAGTGGGAATATATATATTAACTACATGTTAACTTACTTGTAATTTTCCTCTGGGCAGATTGTGGATCTTGAAGGTTACTTAAAGGTTGTATTTGTTGAGCTAGATCATGATATTTCAGAAACATGGATTAAACCACACATCTCAATTTAGCTCGGTAGCTTTGTTAGCAGAATTTAAAAAAGATCTTGGGTTAGAGTTATTTGTGATGACCTTAGGAAAGTAAGTAAACTGGAATAAATAAAAACTTTGCCTAATACTTAACACAGACTAAAAAGCAGAAAGTGGCAGTTCCGTGAGAAACTATAGGTATTTCCAAAACAATATTGGAATCAAAAAGACAGGAAAATACCCATGGTTTTAACACACAGAGCCAACAATGAGAAAATTTCAGTTTTGTGCCTCACTGTTTAAAGCAACAACCAACAAAATCCATTTATTGAGCCCCTTTCATGTTTCAAATGCATGATTAAGAGTCTGTCCTTAACAAGCTCATGAAACACATACATAAAATGTAAAGCTATCTCAAGGTTCTTCTAATAGCATAAGCAGGATTTTCTTCATTGAGCTATTTTCCTTCTCAGGACCTTTATTTAAGTCATTTAGCCCACTAAACTTGTACAGAGCAACACCTGCATGCTAGGAACAGTGATAGGCACTGGGGATGAGAAATGAATAAAACAGAGTCTAGGTCTTAAAGAAGTCACACAATTTTGTAATTTATAACATTTAAAGGAAAGACTCAAAAGACTGAAAGTCTCAAAAAAAAAAAGATTCTTTTTCTCTTCTCAGATTTTGTTACACTGTGGTCCTTAAATGCTTCATTCAGAGCCAAAGCCTCATGGTGGGCTTAGCTCTCCCGCTCCTCAGCCAAGTGACTCACGGGCGACTACAGATCTAGTATTCTATTATTAGTCTGCTCAAACCTGATTATTCTAAGAAGCACTTCCCACTGGTAACATGGTAATCATGTTTAAATATAACTCTCCATGATCAATCTGAATCCTCAGATTTTTAACCAAGTTTCCTTGTGGGTTGCAAATGTATTTTAGGGGGGAGGTTATTCTGTTTTTAATTAATACATACTTTTATAATCATAGGCATAAGGTATATATGTGTATGTGTGTTCTGTACAAGTCTTAGCTAAGGGTCAGCTGAATGAAGATCATTGACTCTTAGTTGGGCTTCCCTTTTCCCATACTCGCCTACACCTTCCAGGTTAAGGATTGTCAGGATTAGTGCTAATGGGATGTGTAATAACTCATAATTCATTGTTTGTATAATTATAGTGGCTAATATGTTTTATTTGCTATGTACCAGGCAATGGAAGATATGCGTGCTGTCATTTTAACTTTGTGCCTATTCTATAATGTAGGGAATTTATTCCTCCTTTTATCAAAAAAAGGCTCAGAGGAGACAGATAATTTGGCTTAGAGTATATAATTAAGTAAAAGTGCTAGGATTTCTTCTTAACCCTCTCTGGTCATACCCTATATAATTACCTACTTTACTAATGAGAAGGTGTACTTTTAAGTTAGAAATTATTAACATTAAAAATTAAGATCAGTTTCTATATCCTATGCAACTTCATTTTCCAGTAACCAAGGAAATGAGACTGAAATTGTTCATTTTTCTGTTTCAATAGATATTTTTGTTTTTTAAAATGAGATATTAATAGAAAATTTCTGCCCTTGTGGGTTTGGAAACACAAAGTTATAGCTGGTCTTTCAGCTATTTTTGCAATTTTGACCACAGGCCATTTATTCTATTTCATATCTGTAGTTCTGAAGAGTGAGAAGGAGAGCTTGTGAGCTAATATATAACATGTCAATATCATATGAAATATAGGCATAATTTTCACAGTAAACCTTTCTATAAATTACTGTTACTCTGTTTTCTTTCTTTCTTTCTTTCTTTCTTTCTTTCTTTCTTTCTTGTTTTGGTACTGGGGATTGAACTTAAGACCTCACACTTGCCAGGCAGGCCCTGTGCCACTGAGCTACATCCTTGGCCCTACTCTCTGTTTTCTACTCTGTTCAAATTGTAATAAAAAAAAAAATGAAAACTGGCATAAATACAATCACTTTAAATTTTTTTTGGTACTAAACTTCTACTACTTTGGAGTAATTTATTTATCTGTGGTTGTTGTTTTTAATAATATAACCTTTAATTTTCAAGTGCCTAAGTTTCATAGTAAGCAGTTGTCCCAATTTTCCAAAGATCATATCCTAGAACAGTATTGACAAATTTATATACATGCCCATCTCCAGCAAAAAGATTAATAGACTAATCATACATTCAAAGTAAGTAATTAAGAAACTCTACATTTTCTTCTGTTTTCATTAAGCATACTGCATCTTCTTTCTGACATTAGACACTGACATCTCCCTGCCTATACATTCCAGTGATGAGTACTTGCTCTATTGATTTCTTACCTCTCCTAGAGGAGGACAGTGAACTCTGAACCTATTGCTGTTCTCAGCTGTGGTGGGCAAATCACAGTTCCTTCATCTGTTTATCAAATATGACTTCATGGTCAATACAGATGGCTATAATCAAATCAATTTGGAGAAAAGTTGCATTCAATGCTAAAACCCTTATATGAATGGACCAGCCTAAAAATGATGGAATATATACAATGTTAGATAATTACTATGCTTTAGAAAAATAAAAATATTTGATTTAACTTACGAGGAAGAAAATTATATTATACAAAGGAATAAAATTAAAAATCTAATCAATTACTAAAATTCAAAAAGAATTAGTCCTGAGAGATGAAAACCTACATGATGCCCCAGTGACTTCATACAGATATACAGATCCATGTAATGAGGGGTTGCCAAGTAGGAAGACTGTAGCTCATTATTCTTTAAAAGAACATGAATTATACATAATTATAGGTAAACTATCATTTCAACACTAAATGCAGAGTAGATGACATGTTGGGCTTTTGTTTTTCTTTTTTCCCCCATAACATTTTTTTAACATCGACTAAGTTTAGAACATTACAGAAGTTCAGTTTTGTGAACAAAAAATAAATAAATAAATAAAAGTTCACTATAAGAAACTTTATGAAGAATCAATAGTTTGGTTGTAGTACAATTTTGCTTTGTCTACATACTTACACATCACTTTCTCAGTAAAAAAGTGAGAGACAAATAAAAAGGCTCATGCCACCTGTTCTGCATTTAAGCAAACATTGTGTTCAAAATGCAGCAGGTGTAAGAGGCAGATAAAATGCATATAACTTTACTTTTGCTTGATTATTCTACAGATGTGTCTTGGTCTGGTTTGATCCACAAATGTAGAAGTTTGGAGATGTGGCTTAGCTGTGTACTTTGGCTAGCAGTTTTGTGTGGACATGAAGGCTGAAAAGATAAGAAAGTACTATTTAATGATCAAAATGCATTCATCAGGTTTTGCCAAGGAAAGAGAACTGATAGGACCTACAGAGATACAAAAAAGGACATTTATTATAGGAATTGCCTCACATGATTGTGAAGATTCCAGAATCCTCAAAATATGCCATGGGTAGATAAGGACCCAGGAAAGCCGATGTAATTCAGTCTGAATCCAAAGGCCTGAGAACCAGGAGATTTGATAATATATGTATGAAAGTCTAAAGGTCCAAGAACCAGAAACTGTGACACTAATGGACAAGAGGAAATGAACATTACAGCTTCAGAAGAGAAAACACATTGGCCCTCTTCCGTTTATGTGTTTATTTTTATTCTATCCTGGCCCTCGGTGGACAGGATAGTGCCTGGTCACATTGCTAGGGTGAAACGTCTCTAATTTGTTTATTCAAATGCTAATCTTTTCCAGAAACACCTACATAGACATCTAGAAATGATACTTTTTGCCAGCTATCTGGTCATTACTTAGCTCTGTCAAGTTGACATATAAAATTAATTATTACGCCAGAAAAAAAATCTGTGAAAAACTGAATTTTCCTTTCTTTGCATGGATAGAATTAGCATCCACAGAGTAAGAAAACAATGTGATATTGAACAAGAACCATCTACTTCAATGCACTTACATGTACTGTAATACAGTGTATCAATGTAAAATATGGAAATAGAGTCACAGGAAATCCATGATCAAAGGGAATTTACCATTCATACATCCATTCATTCAAAACACACATGAACTAAACACACATAACATATCTAATCACTTACTGGTTCATTTAAAAAATTAAATATATATTATGAAGCAGGCACTGAATGAATCAAATAGACTTGATTTTACCCTTAGGTGGAGAAAAAGATAAATTACTGGGGAAAAGTACAAACATAAATAAAAGCTTAACCATAGAAGTCAACAGTAGCAAATATTCACAAATAATTACAGATTATATAAAAATTATATAAAAATGAGAACATAATGGTGAGGATTTGAATAGAGCAGGGTCAAATAAAGGTCACTGAAGAGGACCCTTTTTGAATAGGGCAAGGCAGGGTTTGTTCACGTGGAGCAGGAATAGTGCTGTAGCCAGGAATGTCAAGCAAGTCTGGATAGAGCACAAGTACACAGCGGGGCTTTTTCTCAGCAGACACAGAGAACAACTATGGGAATGTCACCAGCTCTTCACTCTGCCTCAGTCTCTATACTAGGAAAAGAGTCACAGATTTTTTGTGGATGGAGAGATTCTCCTTCCAATGGGATAATAGTTCAGATTTATTTCACTGTAAGGACATTTCATATGTGAAATTCAGATTTTTCAGAATAAATGATATGCTGGTTCTTTGCATGACAAAAGACTTGTTTAATTTACAAGAGAAATTTATCACTGTGCTGTTATTTCCGTAGTAAATTCTGCTACATATTACAAACACGAAGCTGTTTATTAATATGTGCTTTGCAAACATTTCTACTAGAAGCACATGCACTACACAAAGGAATATTTCCATGTGCCTTGCAACAAAACAACAGTAACCTTACCATTTCATTTTATTTAGTTACTAATGTCAAGAGAGCTCAATTAAAGTAAACCATCTTTTAGAGTAGAAAAAAATCTGATTCTCCTTGAAATTTTCAGAGGTCTTCATAGGTTGATAGCAGCCACATTATTAAGATTTTTTAGTCATAGAATTAATGAGGGGTTAAGGTAACATTGTATTTCAGTGGTAGGCCAGGCATATGAGTTATTATAGTGGCTTGAAAGAAAACAATTCATCTAAGAATCTCATTAATTTCCCTTCATTCAGTGGCTTTTTCAACCTCATTTATTAAATATTTCAAACAAAAAGAACCACATTATTAAGTAACCTGTAGAATTAAATCTGGGAACACATATTTGGCTTTTCTTCTCTTACACAAAGTATAAAGTTATGAATACAAATTATTTTCGTTTCAAGTCACTTCTTGTTTGCCATCTAAATAAAACCCACTCATATAATCCAAAGCCTGCTGCCAGCAGAAATCACATTAATAGCTGACTGCAGGATTAGATTTCATAAGGACTTAAAAGCTAGTGGCATGAGAGGTCTAGAAGATTAGTTATCATGTTCTTTTGGCTAATTGGGTTCAAATGTTGGTTTTTGTGATGTGTGAAAAGGGGCTAACTCCTTATTAAGTAATTTTAGCGAGTGGGTACAGTGGTCAGAATGGTCATGGCTGCATAAAAGCTATATGATACAGAACTACATGTGGCAACAAAGTAAAGTCTAGCCAAGCCATTCTATTGAATATGTACATCTATGTTACTACTGACTTAAAATATTCCACTTACATGAGGGGAGGTATGCAAATTATTGGAAGTTATGGACTTGTCTCGACAATTTAAATTTATGAAACGTATTACAGATAAAATATGGATCTAGTCAGTGAATTGGCCATTTTACTAATCTCATTTTTCTGTTTCAAAGAGAAAAGCAATCTAGCCTGAATATTTTCTCAGTCAACCTCTTTGTTTGGGCTCTAGTGACCTATCAATCAATCCATGAATCATCTATCTACCTATATCTATCTCTGTAAAATAAATAACCTACGTGTGTACACTGTTTTAACTCCTAGACTGTAAACAGTAATCTAAAGTGCCTTCACTCATCTTACAGAGATAGACAATAAAAATTACCAAATAGACGATGGCACCTTTGATAAATTATACAAAGGAAAATAAAGCAATGAGAGAGAGAGAGAGACTATTTTAAACTGAGGGCCAGGGAAAGTCTCCGTTTGAGCAGGAGGCTCTCTTTACTCTCCCTAATCTATTATATGTTCCTTGCAGCTTGTAGCTAAGCACTTCCTGTGCAGAGCTCACCCTTGGCTCTTCGCTCTCACTCCTACTGCTTGTTTTTACTACTGCTTGCCTCCTGGGGAGAGGAAGTTGGGAGGTGAAACTCATGTGTGACAATGCTGTTTCTGCTGACAGTGATCCAAAGAGGCTGAGTTGGAGAGTGGGCTGGGATTCTGATGCAATTTTTATAAGCCACCTTGGGCTCATGTATCTTTCTCTTTTTTTCGTACTGGGGATTGAACGTGATCACGACCTTGCACTTGCCAGGCAGGTGCTTACACTGCTGAGCTAAATCTTTGGCTCAGACCCATATATCTTGATTTTTCTGAATTACTTCAGTCTCTCATAGGCTTGGGGGATATGTCTGATATTGGTCACTTATAAAGGATTAAATATTCTAGTTTTAGTTAATTTTAATTTGTTAATTTCTGAGTTTGTTAGGAAGTTATCTTGGATCATTAGCAATCACCTTGTATTTTGATTTTTTTTATAAAAAGGTTATTCTACCAAGGATAAAGAGGGTATATTTTCTGCTGTTGTTAATTTAAATAAAATTAAACTGTTTCCCAATTCTTTGATCCAGTTGATAAGGACTTTCACTAAATTGAAAACAAATGCTTGGAACAATGCAAGAGTCTCAAAATACTGTTTATTGTGATACATCCTATGTGATGAAGGCTGGTGGTAATATTTTAGTTTGGAAATACATAGGTACACGAACAAAGAAACACTTTCAATATTGTTATTTTTGTTTTATTTATTTATTTTTGGCACCAGAAATTGAACTCACAACCTCACGCTTGCTAGGCAGGCACTGTGCCACTGAGCTATACCCCCACCCAGTATTTTTAGAGAGAATGATTATGAATAAAAACATTCACAGTCCTAGGAAATACAGAAACAACAATAGACCTTGTTTCATCCGAGTTCTTCTTGGGAAGTTAACTGGTCCATAGCTAAATCAAGGAGTCAAATTTCTGTCTTAGGGGATTCTCTTTACACACAGAAACAGTCAAGAAACCCTATAAGGAAAATTTCCTGAAGCCAGAGAAGCTTGGCAATAGTAAGGGATCATAAAATCCTCTAGCCCAACTTCTTTCCAACATTTGACTCTGGGTAAATTCTCTTCTCAGTACAATATCAGACCCCAGTACCAGAGAATTCATTTCTTCTGAAAGCAGAGAGCTCCTTTAACAGAAACTTACACGACTGACACAATGTCCTTCTGTATTGAGCTCTTTTCTCTTTGGCTTCTATTGCCAAAACAGAAACCAAACCAGGCTTTAGGACATTCTTTGTTTTCATATAACATTTCATACAACACATAAGAATTTGAATACTAGCATTTTTCTGGACCTATAATTTGCATTTTTAGAGGGCACATTCCAAAGAAAGTCAGAAGGAGGAAGTCTTAGTCTTGTCCTCCAATTTCAGGACAATTTCTTGTCCTGCAGTTGCTGGAGGAGCTGTTGATAAAATAGTTCACTGATTTCCATTCTACTGTTGCAGATGGGGGTAGTGATGACTGAAGACACAGTATTTTGTCATTCCTGGACCTCTAGACTATCAAATACTACTAAATTGTCACTGTAACCCACAAGACTTTACTGGGCAGCTATTTATAGTATTGATGAGTTAAACGTTTAGAAAATATTTTCTTATATGTCTTTCCCTCTGCCTCTTAAGATATTCACTACTGACTCCTCTACTAAACAATACATACAGGTATTTGTGGTCCTCCCTGTAATCTAATAGGACTATAGTTTCTTTGATTATTTTACATGACGGGTGACTTCTAGATGATCCAGGTGTTCATCTGATAGATAATGAGCAACATATCAAACAAATGTAAGTACTTTTAAGTAAATACCACCTAACCAGGTACAAAGGAACTATCACTCTTGGTAATCTGGTTGTTACCTCTCCCAGTATTATATGATTTTATAAGCATGAAAAAAAACTGCCTCTGTTTGCAAATCAGGTCAATGAAGCCTCATAGTATATTTCCAGTGACTACCAGTCAAGTCAAATATCCTACAATCTGTTTTTATACAATTGATCTTTCTAACATTAAGGCAAAATTTTATATTTATTTTTATTAGATTTTATCTAATGGGTTCTTTTCAGGGTCCTAACCTCTGGGGATCATTCTGCATCTTGATTTTTTCATCCATCATTTTATCATTACTTCTTTTCCAGATTTGTAGCTTCCATGGGTTTTGAAAGCACAATGTAATGATTGTCTTGGTCCTGGTTCTACCTTTTTTGACTTTTACAGAAATCTTTCTCACAGGGAGTTTTTTTCCTATGAAGGAATCCTAAGATAAACAGTTCAAAACACCTCAATATCAAATAAACCTTGGTTTCTGTCTATCTAGTCCACATATTCCTTATAGCTTATTAAACAAATTATTCAATGAACAAATGAATATTGTATCTTCTTTAACTATATCTCCACATAGAGATGTCTATTTAATTTGTTTTAATGTTAACTTTTAAAAACAGATTTAAATATTATAATTCTGTATAAAGTATAGAGAAAAAAGAAACAGTGTAGTAACTATACAGCCTTATGAATTTGCTTAATTTTAAGATACACCAGATGTGGTGTGATTAAGAAGTGCAGTGTGTTTAAATAAAAAGAAAATATTTATTAGAAGAGGAAGATGGTGGCTACCGTGCTTACTGCTGGAGGAGCCGGACGCACCCGCCTGGGAGCTGGAGGTCATCGCCCCAGACCGGAAAAACCTATGAGTCTCCACAGAGACCACAGTCAGGGCAGTTTGACGGGGATCTGGTTCTGGGGGCAGAATCTAGAACAACCATTAGGTCCTACATCGCCAATCCGGTGACCGACAAGCTGACTCCTATCCATGAGCATACTTTCTGCTGTCGCTCAGGTTCAGCAGCTGATTCCCAGGCAATAGAAGATGCTGTCCCTTATCAGCTTGGTTTCCACAGCGCTGAGTTTAGTGAGCTTCCCCTGGTGCACAGGGCGGCCAGCCCGCGGAAGCAGATGTGTTACTGATACGGGGAAGATCTGATGGCAGGAATCATCTCACAGGCCAGGACCTTCAGGAGGGAGAGCAGGCCCACTGGGTTCCCATGGGAGGTATGATGGTAAGGCAGTCCTTTGCCCCTGGAGGTTCCAGCAGCTCATCTATCTGTGGCTATGTTGATGCTCCCTATTGAAAGGCACGACCAAGAACGAGTGTGTAGAGTCCACTGCCAGTGCTCTTGCTTTGGCAGTATAGCAGGATGGTTCCAGTGGAGGGGTGGTCCGCCTGGCACCCGTTGAAGAAGCAGGGGGTGAGCAGCAGGTACTTTTGGGAGACCAGATACCCAAATTCACTATCGCCACTTTACCACACCTCTGAACCCTGAGATTCTAGGCTGCACTAAGAGATACCAATAGCCCACAATGATATAAAATTTAATAAACAGTTTGTCAAAGAGAAAAAATATTTATTACCATAAACATCATCATTAATCACCCTCAAAATACTCCTCACTTTGAACACACTATTATATTGTTCTTGCCACTTTCTGAAGCACTTCTGAAAATCCTTTTCCAGTGTTTTTACACGGTGTGATAAAAACTATGGTGAATGTTGTTACCGAGTGCCACTCGATGAAAAGGTAGGCTTGTGCGAACATTATGGTTCATTTGTGTCCACCTTATTCACCAGATCTAACACTGTGACACTACTGGCTCTTCCCCAGAGTCAAATGACCATGATGGAAAATGTTTTCAATCAATTCAGAACACTGAGGTAGCTAAAACATTGCAACTAAAGACACAAAGGATGACTTTCAGAACTGCTTCCGAAAGTGCCAAGAATGACTAGATAAATATATTGGAAGCCAGGGGGAGTAATTTAAGCAGAATAATGGCAATATGTCTTTCAGTGTAATTTTTTTAAATTTAAAGATATACCATAGTTTTCTGTCACATATATTTGAAACTCCCTACTTAGCTGGAAGTAGTGGGGCATGCCTGTGATCAGAGCACTTGGGAGGCTTAGGCAAGAGGAATGCCATGAGTTCAAGGTCAGTCTGGGCTACATAATGCGTTTGAGCCCAGCCTGAACTAAATAGCAGGATATTGTCTCAAAAACAAACAAACAAAAACACCATCACCACCAACAAAAACTTCCCTGTGTATCACTAGTTAATCTATGTCTCCTTTATTGATAAATTTGTTTTTTATAATTTTCTATAGATTAGACTGGAGAGAGGCTCACAAGAAATTTTGCATTTTTGACAAAAATACCAGAACGCAAGTATTTGTTCTTAAATTTCCATTTACACATGGGTTGACTCTAGGCTTCCTTTTCCATGGTATTATTTTTTATCTATTTATGCATCAATACCACATCATATTAATTATTAACAGTTTTATGGGAAAATTTGGTATCTTTGGAAAAGAAAGTCCTACCATATTTTCAAAATCACTTTGGCTTATATTGGCTCCTCATTTTTCTTTATTAACTTTAGTAAATGTTTAACATATTCTATGAAAAATTCTGTTAAAATACTATGGTGGCTTTAGAGTTTAAGTTGGGATACAAATTACATCATATGATTTTCAGTCATTCTCATTTTGTATATGGTCTATGACTTAATTTACCCTCATCTTTCATATCTTTCAAAACTACTTCATATTTTCTTACAAAACCTTATACATTTTTTATTAGATTTGTCCCTGGTAATTTATAGATTCACTGTTTTTATTAAGAGTATTATTCATATTACATAGGTAGTAAGTATTCATAAAGTATTTATATATCTATCACTATACTTCATGTACTTTATATGTGCTATATAGGTATGTTACAAGGTTATAGTAATGCTATTTGTTTTTCTATATCCATCTTATATCTAGTAACTTTGCTGAGCTCACTGATAGTTTTTACTTTCTTCTGAATTTTCTATGGATAAAATGTAATAGGTGACATATAATTTTATTTTCAACTATTAGATCTCAAATAATCTTCTTTGTATCTTATTACATAGTTCAGGACCCCAGTATACTTTGAATATAAGCAGTGATATGTATTTGCTGTCTTTTAGAGAGATAATTACCTGTTTAAGGAATTATCTTTCTTTTATGGTTTTCCAATGATGGTTTATTTCTCAATCTCATGAATGTAGAGTTTTAGTAAATGTATTTTATACACTTATTGAGATAATTACATGTTTTACAACCTTGAATATGTTGGCATGAATAGTTTTTTGTATGTTGAAACATTCTTGTGTTTCTGTGAAAACTGCCATGTAATGCTTGTGGCTTTTAAGTTCTGATAGCTGAAAGTTCTGCTTGTCATAAGACTTACAAAGCAGAAATAATAAAATGTATCTTGCTATTAGAGAACAAGTGGTATGTCATAATATATGTGTATATGTATGCAGTATACATGCAAACATAAAAATACATATAGCTAGTCACACATAAATACATATATAAATATTTTATATATAAGTATAAAGCAAAAAATATAAATTAAAGTACTTATACTTTATTTTATTATAGGATAATAACTAAAGTTTTCATTGCTAGTAACATTAAATTTTAAAGACACTATCTAATAGCTACATATTATAATTAGTTTAGTGGTGAGAACAAAATAAAGTGAAGTTCTACAAAATTTTAGACAGTCTAAGCAGCACTGCAAACATTAATTTTGGCTAAACATTATGATGTCCTCTTAAGAACATTTAAAATCTCTAAGGCTAATTTTCTCTTTAGTAATCATGAGTTTGGAGTGAAGTGGCAGAGAAAAAAGAATTTACTATAAATGGTACTTGAAAATCCACAGTGTTGCTAGGAAACATGGATTCTTAGCATTTGGAAAGTTAAAAAACCAAGCCCTGACTTCTTTTGGTCATAGAAATCTTTATAATGCATCAGATTTAATATAGTTTGGAGAAAAATTGGCTTCAAAATATTTGAATAACCACAACTTATGTTTTAAAATCAACCTTCTCTTAAGAAATAATTATATGTGTTCCACTCATGTTTGGAAAGAGGAAAGCACATGACGTGTTATCTTGTACTGTACCATGTAACTGTGAAGTATCAGAATACCAGTAAAGAATACTGTGATGGCTAATTTTCTCTTATCACTTTGACTGGGTAACAGGTTGCCCATTTAGTCAAATATTATTATGTTTCTGATGGGTGTTTTCAGATGAGATTAATATTAATTTGGGGGGGCTAAGTAAGGTGAATTTTTCTTCTTTGTATGAGTGTGTCTCATCTAACAGTTCAAGATCTAAATAGGAAAAAGAATGTGGTTGATCCTCCCACCAGTAAGCAAGATTATTTCTTCTTAACTACTTTCAGATAAGGCATTTTCTTACCTTTGGACTGCAACCAAAACACTGGCTATTTCTGCTTCTCAAACTTGCTTACTTTCAGACAAGAACTATACTATGGGCTCTCCTGGTTCTCATGTATTCAGACTCAGACTGGGATCCAACCACTGGTCATGTTGCGTCGACAGCTTGCTGCTATTATTTTGGTGGAGGTGTCTCATGCATGATAGTCAAGTACTCTACCACTGAGTTACATTCCCAGAATACGAGCCAGCTCATTATAATGTCTGTCTGTCTGTCTGTCGGTCTCCCTGTCTATCGCATCCTATTGGTTCTGTTTCTCTGAAGATTCTGAACATAAGTATAAACTCTAAAACATGTTGCTTAAATTAAAATTATAGCTCTGTCGCTTTCTGCTATATGACTCTCAGCAAGCTACTGAGAATCTGTGTGCCTCAGCTTTTTCACCTTTAAAACAAGAAGAGCAACATTACATACCCAGTAGGGCCTTGTGAGAATTAAATGAGCTATTACATATAAGTCAGTAGAACACCCAACCACAGCAAATGCTTACTAAATATTACCTATTAATACAGGAGCAGTTGTGGTCATGTTCACTCTTTTACTAAAGAATGTATTTTCAGAAAGTACTAGTAAAAACTCTATGATTTCTTATCATTTTTCTATCTCCTAAGAAAATAGAACTTATTTTTATAAATATTAATCTAGAGATGTTCAGCCCAGTGAGGAACTTACCACCTACTGCTAAATGAGCTTCTATAACATTACCAGGAACCCTAGCAAGTTGAAAAATAAGTATACAAAAAAATAAAGAAACAAATGTAGACTTTATAGGTGAGAGGGCACATCCACAGAAGTAAAGAGAAACAGTAGTCACTTACATGAGTCACTGAATATATGTCTTAATTGTGCTTATATCAAAAGAAGTGTGTACATGTGAAGAAATAAAGGATAATTTCCTGAGCCTCATAAAATCTGTGAGATATGAAGAAAGATTGACATCATGGACATCAGTACAGCAGTAACCACCACCAGAATTTACAATTGGAAGGAAAGGACAATTTTGTATGCAAATTGAAACCACCAGGGGGAATCTAGGTAGGTGGAATATAATTACTGCAACTGGAAAGCACCCAGGATGCTGGATTAATAATCTGCCCACATTGTTTTAAAGTGCAGGGCAGTTTTAAATGGTCAAAAAAAATTCAGAAACTTTCATTATATTTTATAACTGTAAACTATTTTAGAAGTACATACAATGTACTAGCTTTAACCATTCCAAAAATAAGAGCATAGTGAGAAGAAAAAGAAACACAGTATCTTTTACTTCTAAATCTACATCTCATCTTTTCTTAGTATAGAAGGAGCTTATATTTAAATAGAATGACAGAAATGAATGATTTCATCTTGATTGGTACAAAATTTTAGAGCATTATTTTTGCATCAAAGCAAACTGTACTATTCAACTTCCTATTATAAGCAAAAAAAATGAAAAAGCTATGTTAATGAGTTTCATTAGGGAAAGTACTTAAAGCTCTTGGTGGAATTTTGGGAATAGATTTTAACAATGGCATCCAAACAAATCTTAGGAATGATTTCTGCAATTTTGTAGGCAGAAGGCTATCTGGGTTAAATGAGTCATTTCTAGAGCCATTAGATCTGCCCATCTGCAGTACATGCAGCTCTTGGCATCAAGGGCTCTCTGATGGGCCAGTAACCAGGAGTTTGATCTTAAAAGACTTAACAGAACACAGACAGTGTTCCTTTCAGTCTATAATATAAAAGTGGTCACTTTTATTACCTGCTCTCCTTACATGCTGAGTTCAGAACAAGACATCCTATATTGTACCTGCACGGAAAATGGTCACATAAATATTTGCTTGTTTTAAATTGTCTCCTTTTAGATCAGCCTGTTCCAAGTCACAGTGAGAGCTGTGTGTCAGTTTGTCTGACTTTTCATGAATTCCAATTCCAAAATGGCTGCATGGACCAAATTTACACCTCTTAAATATTCACCAAGGAGCCTTCCTACATTTTATTAACACTGAGTGAACTAACACACGATAAAACAAACAAAAGAATGAAGATTAGCCTAATAAATAAAAAATATGTAAATATTTTAATCACAAAGTCAAAAGTCAGTATATTTATGAGCCTATATATGATTTTTTTCAGCATATAGGTAACGAGACAGGACTATACTAACGGCTTTGCATCTTGACCTGTCCATAAAGACTAAATCTTAAAGGTACTGCAAAGCATCTCTATGTACTTCTATTATTCATATTTTGCCGCTTCCTAGGATGCAACCATATCAAACCATTCACCATGCTCCAAATCCACCCACCTTTCACTTGTCTTCCTCGGAGCTTGGATTGCTCTTCCTCTACATTATCCAACACAACTTCTCCTTTAAGACTCAAATGTCAGCTCACCTGTGTAACCTCTATTAACTTCTGGTCATTTCCGCCATTATGCTTCATTTGAGTCTTACTATTTCTATTACAGCAAGTATCATTGTACTGTGATATTTATTTACCTAACCCAGACAGAGCCTCTAGAATAAAAAAAATACAACCTCTATGAGTAATTAATCTTTGCATGACATTCATGCAGCCATGTCCCCTTCCTATCCTTTTACTATCAAGAGTGCAAATTAATAACCAATGCTTATCATTTCTTGAATTCTATTTCCTTGAACAGCACAGAATCCTGACATCATTTCTTTTCACTCCTGACAAAGATTCAATTCCATTGAATGCTTTTCATGCATGAAGTATATTGAATAGGGCAGTTTCTTGTTTTCATGTTTAATTTTAAGATACCACTTGCTGTATATTTTAACCTTTACTGACTGTCACTTACCTTACTTGTCACATTTGGACTAACTAAATTAATTATTGTAGTTTGTCTACCAGAGCTGAGGTGTGAGGCTGGTTATTAGAACTGTGCAAGCACATTCTCTTTACAGCATGAGTGATATGTGCTGGCACAGAAAGGGAACACTGAGGACAGTAAGCTCTTGACTTGTTCCTGTAGAAGCTGGCATCAGAGTATAAGAGGCAGGCATGATCTTCAGATCACTTTGCCTCTAACTTCTGTATAATCATTTTTTGTCTCTCCCTGGGACTTTCCTAATGTGTTAAGAGGAAGGACTGTACACAAGTCTTTTACATACTACCAGGATGATTTTTTCCCATATGCATGCAAAATTGTGCTAGTATTTACTTCACTTAAAAATTAAATTACGCTTTCAACTTTATGCCATCACCACAAATGTTCTTAAACAACATCTGTATAATTACAGATTTAATGAGATTGTTATACATAGTTTAAGTACATGTCAAATGCATAGAGATTAATGTTTTTCAAAGTCCATCCATATACACCTACAATAATAATAACTAACATTTAATTAAAGCTTACTATTGCCAAATGTTGCCCTAAGTTCTTCATTTGCACTAATTCAAATAATCCTCACAAGACTCAGTTTACACCTGGGGAATTGTGTCACAGTCAGGCTAACTGACAGGTTACTTACGTAGAGTCACACAGCTTTTAAGTGACAGAGCTAGGATTCAGACTCCTGCAGCTGTGCTGCACTTGGGAAACAACAGCCTGGAAGATGCTCCTGATCCTTCCCAGTGGTCTGCTGTGCTCTTTGCTGAGCACTTGCCTCAGCTCCCAGGAATGCACTTATACACCGACAGCTTAACAACTTCCTTTCCAATAGAATTTATCTTAGCAAGAATGTGATTTTTGGCCTTTCACCATCTTTTATCTTGTCACAATTATGCAAAATTGCTTACTTAACCACTTATGCATAAATGTAAAAATCAAGTTTCATCGCAATCTCAGAAATTGTTTTGTCTAACAGTTCCACAGAAATCATTCATTTTTGACGATGAAGAAGTTGCATAAAGTTACCTTTTTCCAAGGGAAGTTAACACGTCCTTGAAATTTAACAATTTACTAAATACCACTTAGGTTTTCACAAAAGAAAGTCATGTGCAGAATTTCAGAGAACAATTTACTAAATACCACTTAGGTTTTCACAAAAGAAAGTCATGTGCAGAATTTCAGAGTTGGAAGGAGCTTAGATGTTATCTGGTCCCAATACCAAACACTGAGATATCTCTTCCTAACTTCTCAGAATGCTGGCCATTCGCTCTTTGGAGAATTTTAATTAGGTAACATACTAACTCTATCACAGAGTGTCCCATTCATTGGTAAATATACTGATTCTGTTTAAGAAATATATACATGTATATGTATATATACATATACATGTATCAACATCAGCCACTCATTAGTGTGTTATTTTCTACCAAAATGGAAGTATGTTTTCTTTTTGCAAATATATATATATATATATATCCACATTTATATGATATGTAATATTTATTTTTAGTAAAAGTTATATATTTTCATGGCAAAAGACAATTTAGAAAAGTATAAAAATAAATATAAATCAGTCATAATCACAGGGATCAATAATAATTGATTGTTGCTAATAATTTGATATTATTTTTCCCCATGTGAATGCATATCCATGTGCTAGTATCTTCCATGTATCTGCCTTTAGATTAGCTTGAGATTATATGCTCATATTTTCTGTGTGCAGTAAGACTTCCCCTGATACCATACACACAAATGAATCAAGATTTGACAAAGTTTCAGAAAAACAGAAACTTTGTAAAGGCAAGGGCTTCTGCTTCTAGACAAGGAATAACAGAGATCCTAAAATAATAAATACGTAAAACGATGATGTGAAAAACACTAGTCATCAGAAAATAAGGATCATAAACCTTTGAGAAATAGCAAACAAGTTGAGTCCTCCAACTGCCCCAGTTTATAACCATGACAGAGTCTCCATGCTGTGGTGCTAGACAGAGGAACTCAGGCAGAGAACTGGACTCCCTGACTTGAGGAGACAAACTTGACAGTGAGGAAAGGCCACAGTTACTTGAGTTGTCAGGACAGATTATGCAAAGAAGACAGATATAATAGGACACAGGTTCAAAACTCCATAAACTGACTATCTCCAGGACTCATGTGAGTAGTAATCAGCACATCCACCACTGGGGAAAGAGTCACCACAAAGCACTAGTGGTGAGAGTGTCCAGTGTCCACACAGGGCTGGGAAAGTGCCTGCTCCATTAGCTGGATGTGAATTAAGCCAGTACATGGGAGAATCTTGCCTTAGTAGTGAGAAATAATTTGCCTTTGATTTAGCACTGGTATATTCTGGCCTGAAAAAATTAATCAGATCAAAATGTTTCAAGCAGTTTAACTGTAACCAAGAAAAAGTTCATGAATCGAAAAAAATCCAGTATCAAACAAAATAAAACGTACAATGTCTGGCATTTGATAAAAATGATCAGGTCTATAAACAAGTGTGAAAATGACTTCATAGAGGATAATATTTTATCAATACTGACCCAGAACTAACAGATGCTGGAATTAGCATTTGAGAACATTATTATAATTTTAAAACATACATTAAAACCATGTTCTATGTGTTAAAAATGTAAGTAGGGACCCAGCGGATATTAAAAAAAGAGTGGACCTAAACTTGTAGAGGTAAAAATTCAAAGTCTGAGCTGAAAAGCACACTGGATAGATAAAGAACAAATTCAAAAATGCAGAAGAAACTATTAGTAAACTTGAAGACACATCAACTGAACCTATCCAAAATAAAACACAGGGGAAAAAAAAGAGTAAGAAAATATATTCCGTATTAGTGAAACACCAGGAAACTTCAAGTGGCCTAATATATATTCCTGGAGTCCTTGAAAAATGGTACATCCATGGAAACATGGACTGATTAGACAGAAAAATGTATTTGTAGAGATAGTGGCTGAAATTTTTCCAAAGTTAATGAAAATTATTACTTCTTTTCATTTAAACATTATGTTGCCCTAAGGCTTTTTCCTTCTCTGGAATTCTACAACTTGAGATTATTTCCTAAGCCAGAGATTGCATTTCATTCTAAAGAATCTCCTGAGATTGGCTGTCTGTGTTTTCGAAATATTGGAAGTGTGGAGAGGTCAATTTTTAAAGCCACAGGTATTTTTTGGACGTTAAAGACATTGCTTATACTGATAGCTGGGGAGAAATCTTGAGCAAATAAGTGCATAGTTAAAAGTTTCTAGCATTCATATGGTAAATATGTTTGGTCTCTCATGCTTCCATGAACTTAAAAGACTGATACTCCTTTGAAATCAGTGGAGGTTCTAAACTCAGATAAAGCATGTCCCAGCTTATTACTGATAGAAAAAATGAATTTGTTTCCATCCTATCAGAAGAAAGTAAATCAAAGAAGCCTATGTTTTAAACATAATGTAAAACATTTCATTCTTAGGGTCTTAGATTATGTGTAGTTTTGGAGAATGTTAAAGTGTAAAACTTAACAGATTCAAAAAACATTCTTCTATGCATTTGAATATCATTAAACAATGCATTGATAGGTTCACTGGATATTGCTGGGCAAAAAGAAAGCTTTTCAGCCATTTGCTTCTAGACAATAAAATTTTACAATTATAATTATGTATATGCTTCTGTTTGTATACATTTGTGGCAATGATGGCTTATATTTTAAGACACACGGTGGTTTTATAACATGTTCATGGCTTCCTAGATTGAACTTGACACTTTCAGAAAGAAAGAGACAGTACTATAATGTGGAGCTAGATATTATTGAAAAAGTCAACTAGTAGCAGTAAATGTCAAAATTCTCCTTAAAATGGCATCTCTAATTATAAATTGACACCAGCAAAGCACTGGCAGCTTCCGTGATATTACATACTCCTGCAGCTGCCAGCCAAATCTCCAGGATTCTCTGCCACATTTGCTTTCCTTCATGACATTTGATCAGTCAACAGTATGAACACTGGTTCTCCTAAGCCACCCTAGAATTTAAAATCTTGACTACTTCATGTTCCCCTGAAAGTGGGGCGGGGGGCAGCAGCCAGTCTTTCAGAATGAGATTCATACTTATCAATCACAGCAGCAGCAGCCGCTTGGAAATTGGCCTCTGCAGAGGTGAAGCTGGTTCATTCACTGGGAAAAGGAAAGTTGTTTCAGACTAAAATGGAGGCAGAACAAGTCAGACAGCTGGAAAAGCTTCTAAAATCTGGAAAGATTGGGTTTCCAGGGTTTGGGCAATGAGGCAGAGACTACTTAAATATTAGGGGAAGTAGACAAGAAAACAACTTCAGGTTAGCTTAAAAATGGAATCTGAAAGCTCTCACACAGAGAAAAGCACAGAGACCAAATCATAGTGGGGTAGGGTATATAGGGAAAAGGCCTGACTCTGGGTGCTGTATTCAAAGAGAAATAAAGGTTGTAAGGATAAAAACCTCAACCCCTAACACAGACTCAATAAAAGACCTGCACGGATATATTCACTGCTGGGTGCACTCTCTGAAGGCACTAAGTTGTCCCACCCTTTTATTGGGTACCTTCTACTATTCCACTATGCCTCCTTTCCCTGGTCTTTCATATGGGATCCTTAAAGTCCTTTTCCTCCTTAATATTATTTTATTTATTTATTTTTACTCTAGGTGTGACCTGAGGACCAATAACACTGGCATTGCCTAACAATTCATTAGAAATGCAGAACTGTTGCTCCAACTCCAGGCCACTAGAACAGTACCAGGTTCCCAAATTTGCATCTGAGCCATGTGCATACTGAAGTTTGAGCATCACTGCTATAAAGCATGCAAAGTCTGAAAGATAGGCTTTACTCTTGTGTATTATACAATAGCATGTAAACTATGAATATTCATAATTTATTCATTATTTTAATGAACATAAATGAAACAATGATTCCTAGAAAGTCCTATGTTCAAGGAGTTAGTACTTTGCTATCATTTATTGAACTCTATTCTGTTCACATTATGTGAGATAATGTAACTAGAGTCACAAAGGTAAATAAGATGTTGTCCCCATGCTTAAAGAGGCCACAAACATATCAGGAAATAGTTTATAAAAATCTCTTAGTTTCACTGTTAAACGCATGTATCTGACAGTGGAGTTAGTGGAGACCAAGTAATGCACATATTTAAAGAATGACAGAAATAAGTTGTATAGAAATGAAAGGGTTTCTGTAAAGATGATGACCCTGAGTTGAGTATGGAAGGAAAATAACTTCCAATTTTTGCAAGTGAACCATGGGGTATTTAGGTTAGGGTGATGATGAGCATAGAAGGTGCGGTGTACAAAACAGAAGGAACAACAAGGACTTAGGGTAAGAAATGGTTGGCCTATTCTGATCCTTTAAAGTAGTTCCATGTGGCTGCATTATAGGTTTTGAGGAGGGTGAATTGGGATCTGGTAGTCAGAGATAAGGCTGAAGAGCAAGATTAGGAGCCAGGTTTGGAGGGTTTATAGATTGAGCACTTCAGGATTGATCCTACAGAGTAGGAACAGGAAGTCACTGAAGGGTTTTAAGTAGGGTGGTAACAGGATCATGTGTGTGTTTTAGAAACATCACTCTGGATGTGTGGGGAATGGTGATTAGCCAATTTGGCCAAAGTATAAAGTACATGGAGAAAAGAAAATGGCAAATATGGCTGGAAATGTGATGGTGGAACCCAATCACAGAGTATGTAACATACTGGCTGTGATGTTTTATACTTAGTGGGCAGTTGGGAGCCACTGAAAATTTCTGAGTAAGAAAATGCTTGCAATTGAGAAGATGCTAAAGGCTGTAGGCCAGTTAGAAGGTTAACGCAATAGTTAAGGCAAGAAGTAATAGAACCTGATGACTCCAAGAATAGAAATTAAAGGGATAGATTCAAGAAGCAGGTGCACAATTACAAGCACAGTTTCATTGCTCATTTTAGGAAGGCACAATTTTATACATAAATCAGATCTCTATAAACATCTCTATCTTCATATCCCAATATAGCCTGTACTTCTGCACCAATCACTGGGTAAAATGCTGTTAAAGTCCTTTGGGTCACAAGAAAAAAGTCTACCACTCATTTAGCTTCACTCAAACCCAGAAAAGGAGTCTTGTTACAGAGTTGTTCTCTATCCAACCCTGGAACTTCTTTGTTATTCTTTATTTACCTTCAGGATAATGGCCTTCCCTTTTCTTATCTCCAGCCTTCTTTCTAGTCCCACATATTTCATTCACTCATCAAAATCATTGACTCCATGGTTGGAGAGATCAACACTCATGCCATTTCTAGTGCTCAGCTTGTTTGTTTGTTTGTTTGTTTGTTTGTTTTTAACCTCGTTGTGAGCTGCAGGGCAGCTACTATTTGATCATAGTTTATATATCTCAACTGTTGCCTGACTGGTTTTTATATAATTCAGAGCAATGGAGCTTTGTTGCTGGTATTATTCTGAATTTCTTTAGAAAGCTCTTCCAAGTGTTTCAGTTTCACATTACAGAATATTTTAAATTCTAGGTCAAGCATTATGCTTGGCCTGACTTCTAAAATAGATTTTTAAATGGCTACTTTCTCCTCTTAAATAAAACTCTATTTACCTATCTATCTCCATACTTTTAATAGTATATCTATTTCTTTTATATCACTTTGCACCATGTGGCAATTTGCCTACAGGTGCTGATGACTCTATTCTTTCTAATTCAAGATCCAGCAGTCCTTGAGAGTGAATAGAAACATTCATGCTATAATACTAAACACTTAGAAAATCCCACTGTTCTTATTAGAGCTTTTCATTTTTTGTTAAGATACTCAGCCAGAATGGAAGCTGCCCACACAATGCTTATATGAAAGTTATGTTTTCTCAATAATATTCATGTCCCCACTTTTGAGGGGTATAGAATACACATTAAATTATGCATGTATACAGATTTGCATGAAAATATGCCATACACAAATTCAGATTTTCATACTAATTTCAAGTGGATGCTACCAAAATTGCACATTAGGAAAAACAAAATTCTCAGTACACAATGGCATATCCTTTGCCATCTCCTCCCTCTGTAAGAAACAGATAAGAGGGGATTATTTTATGGGCTTTAAAGCACGAATCCTTTTTCCCATCATTTACAGATCTAGGCGACTTGCCTCAGCAGAGTATTCCATGCAAAATAGAGGGTGAAATAAAATTTGCCTGTGTATCTTCTTTTTTGATGGTCTTTTGCTCTCAAATTTATGCCACCTCCAGGCCAGCCTTATTGCCTAGAGGCTTCTATTGCAAGAATCTCTCAATCACTCTCTCCATTCTCTATCTCATTGTAGCACACACAATCTTATTCAGTCTTCACAATGGTCTTGTAATTTGGTAAATTCACAGAGTAACATTGTTAGACTATTCAGCAAACATTTTTCATTTCTAAGACTTCTCATTCCTTTTTCTTATTTACTGTTGTGGTTTTTTCCTTCTTGGTTTTGATAAATATTTTTTTTCTTTTCTTTAAATGAAAGATATTTCTTTATATAGATCTTTGAAATTAGAAAACTTTCATAAAATTAATTTTATCTGGTAGATAGGAGGGAGGGAAGGAGAAGTAAAAAGAATCAAGATGGTATATGTATCTATCTATCTATCTCTCTGTCTATCTACCTATCTATGTATACATGCACTAATTCTGCATGATGAATGTGTTTATTATGTATGGCACACACATACTAATAAAATTTTCAAAAATTAATTTCATCTGGAAGGAATCAGATTTTGAGTGGTTATTTTGTTGGATGTTCTTCTTAGTTTTATATTTCTTTACATATTTTTGAAAGTCAGTTATCACATTCCCGTGTTTTCCACTCCCACTTTGTCTCTGACCCTGGCTTCTGACAGTATGGCTGGACCCCAGCTCCACTTCTGCATAGCACAGAGCGCCTGTAACCTCGCTGTCCTACAGAAACTGAGCCAGTGGGTCAGGCTCAGAGTCTCTAGGTCCAGTTCTGTACATTACTTGGGTTCCCATTTCATTTTAGGTCTGCTAAAATGTTTATAAATTTGACTCATATTTTAGAGTTTTAGTTTTATACTATTTTTCATTGTATTTATCCTTTATTGTTTTTACAGTTTATTTTTTATGTATTGTGAACTAATGGGCTCATTTCAACCAGAAGTTTGTGGTATCTTCATTTTATAAATTGGAATGAACTTTCTGTAAAAGATTTACTAGCATGCCCCAAACTGTGAGCCTAATCAATAATATAGCCTGGGCTCCGAGTCAGGTTTTTCCATTTGGCCCTCCCTATAATAAAAATTTGCTCCACTTTACAGACAGCTTCCCTCAGTGAACTGCTGATCAGTGGTGGGTAAAGCAAGAAATCATATGGCTTAGAGTCAAAGGACTTGCATTCAAGTTCTGACTCTTTCAGTTACTGGTTTCTCTTGGCTTCAGTTTGCTTACTGTGTAACATCAGTACTACCAAATGCTCTACAAACTTCCATGAAATTAAAGCATTTCTTTTAAAAAGCATTTCTATTAAAGCATCTCTTTAAAAAAATTCAATGCACTATACAATGTGGAGGTTTTAACAGCCTAAAGATTTATCTTTGTAAAGTTAAATAAGTAATGTGTTTATTTCTAAAAAAAATAATAAAATACAGATAAAAAAGAAGGGAAAAGGTCACTTGTAGTGTCATTGAGCAGTATATTATTCTAGATCTATCTGGATGTATTATTTTTTAAATAGTAACTGAACTGAGCTCTTGCCAAAACTTTACCTATATCCATATATACATTTAATCAATCAAGAAGTTTGCTCCTCCAAGTATTTTGGTTAAGGGTGTTGGTTAAAGGAGAAGATAAAATTAAATCAACACTCACAGTATTAGTTGTCTTGGTTTGATTAGTAAGTGCAAGTTCCTAAGTACCTGTACCTGGTACCAATAAATAAATAAATATCTACTATGTGCCAGTCATTCTCATAGGGACCTTGAAAAATGACCGTAGACAAAACAGGTCTAGCTCCTGGATTCATAGAGATTGGTATTTAATGCCAGAGTCATTAATCAAAAGATTAATAGCCAGAGAATAAGCTTTTACCTGATTATAAATGCAAATGAAGACAATACTAAGATGCCATCTTACACCAGAAAGAATGGCAATTACCAAAAAGTCAAAGAATAATTAATGCTGGTGTGGCTGGGGTGAGAAAGAAACCTCCTAGATTGTTGGTGGGAGTGAGAACTGGTACAATACAACCAGGGTGGAAACCAGTATGGAGATTTCTCAAACAGCTAAAACTAGAAATTCCGTATGACCTTCCCATTCTAGGCATCTAGCAAACACCATCATACTGCAGGGACACATACATACCAATGTTTATAGCAGAATCATTTATAATATCTAAGTCCTGGAAGCAGCCAGAATATCCATCAACAGATGAATGGATAAAGAAAATCTATATATAATGGAATACGACTCAGCTATAAATATTAATTTGAGGCATTTGTAGGAAAATGCATGCATCTGAAAATACAGTGTTGAGTGAAATAAGGCAGTCACATGAGTTTAAACACTGTATGGTATCTCTCACTTGAACGAGGCAAAGTAAAAACAATAAAGGATGAATAATAAAGAATAATAAAGGATAGATGAAAGGAAAATGGGACAGATCTCTTGCAAATTGGAAGGGGTGCAGGAGACGAAGAGAGAGAGGAGAGGGGGAAGGGAAGTACGTATAATTAATATATGCCCTTGTACAGGAACCTAAAACTTCAATGAACATAAACATTGTATAGTGTAACATGAGCTAAGAATAATAATGACAAGAATGAAAAAGGAAAAAGGAGATTTAGAGGCAGAGAGAGGGAGGTGGGTGGGCAGGGGAGGCCATTGACTAAGAAACAAGCTGAATCATGTACAGGTGCCCACTCTCTAAGATGAATGTAAATGTCATGCATTGCCAACATGCATGACTAAAAGAAAAAAATTAATAAAGAAGATTAATTAAACTTGATGGGAAACTCTACAAAAGTAAGAGACAATTCACTTGGGAGATTGAAGCTACTTTTGGAGAGGGATTTTCTAGGGAAGCAGCTCTAATCATAGAGACCTGTAAAATGCGCAGGCATTGGTCTGGGGAGGGTGTCATAAACATATGGAGTAAAGTGAATGTGCGAAGGCCTGGTGGTTGAAATGAGGTCAGGGACCCAAAAAAAGGCCAGCATGTTTACATTACAGGCAGTAAGGGACCAACCCTGCGGTGTGCCTAAAGATGTTGTAGCTCAACAAATGTTCATGAAGTGAATAAATGTGTGCATGTGCCAGTGGGAGGTAGCAGTGGTGCCCTTTTAAACTTTCTTTTCACACTGAGTCTATGATTCTGAAAGAGCCCTTGAATCTATATTTTTAGAAAAAGGAAAAGTGAGGACTCAGTGCTAAACTCTCCTAACTTCATCATAAAGTATTGATAGTTCACATTAACCCTTTAGAGTAAATCACTCATAGGAATGCTGTGGATCTACTAGGAGAAAAGTAATTTGGACCAAATTATCTATGGCTGAACTTAAAATAGATACGACTAACAGAATAATTTAGTATAATTAAAATTAAGCAGATGACGTTTTTCTTTTCCTATGTACATTACCTTTGAGGTAACATTCTGTCTTGATGACTAAACAAAAAAATTAGAATTTTGCCTAAATCTCCTTTTCAAAACAATACAAAAGGGACAAAATGCTTATATTAAGAATAGTATAATTGGTTAATATATTTTAATCAAGCACAAAGAAACAAACTGCCTCACTTTTGTCAAAAGAAAAGTGTAATTCTATACTATCTATTTACAGCAGTAATAATACTCAAAACTACTCAACTAATATTAATTGCAATGCCTCACATCTTTCAAAGATTTGGATTTATGTTATATTTCAAAGTAATGGCTACAAGTATATACAGTATTAACTTATATGTGTATCTCCTAAGGCTGCTAGTGAAACTTCTGACTGTTCGAACACATTTAGCACTAAGAAGGACCAACCATATTTAATGGAAAAACATGAAGCAGCCTTTCTAGACTCCTTGGAAATAGATTCAGCATCCCATGGTTCATAGATGGTTTATTTCTCTACTATTTGAAGATTGTCTTCATAGACACATATATAACCCTCAAACACTGTCCTTGACATTCATGAAACAGCGTTAAAATGACCTTTCTTTATCTCATCTACTTGTCTCCCAGGTCTCTAGTGTAAGGATAATCCCTTTAAGGAACTCTTTGTCTTCTGTCATTTTAGGAACTTCGCTTATTATCACCCTCTTTCCTATACCTGCAACCTTTTCATCTCAACTAATTCTTCCCCCATAATCATGCTCAATTCTCTCTCATAGTTAAAAAACTAAAAAACAAATAATAAAACAACCCTTCAAATGTTTCTCTTTCTATCTATAATCCTCACCCATTTTCTTTATGCCCAAGATTTTGAAAGAGTTGTTAGTATTTACCAGCTCCTCTATCTCACTTTAATTTTCTTCCACTGGAATCTAGCATCTGCCTTCATGCTCCATCAAAACCGCTCTTAAAACATCACCAGTGACCTCTTAGCTACTCTGTGCAGCAGGCACTATGGAGGTTCGGTGACTTCTCAGCAGCTTTTGGTATTATTAACTAGAAAATTCTCATAGTAGATGGCACCACAAAGAGGCATAAGCCAGGTTCCCCAAATCAATATATGGAAGGGCACCTACCTAACAAACCATTCTGTTGTCCAAGACATAGCTTTGCGTTGTGCTAACCTCCTAAGACTTATGAATTATTATAACATCTAGCATTACTTACCCTGACAAACATATGGGTTATGCTAGGTCTTCCTGAGCAGGCTCAGCTGTCACCATTCTCCCGTGTGAACTCTGTTCTAGTTGCACAAACTACTTCATGTGTGTTTCTGCATGCACACTATTGCCAGTGTTAGTATTCCCTTCTTCCTCTTAACTGTCGACACATACCCTTTCAGCCTCACTTAGCCTCTGAGAGTTTCCCTGCACGTGCCGAGCAGTTTCTGCTATTACAGCTCAGGAGCCCCTCCACTATATCACTCAGACTGCTGCTTCCTGTCCTTATGGAACATTTTGAGACACCAGGTATTTGTACTGCCTAACATTATATCTGGTATGTGCTAAGAGATTCTTAGGTTTTTGGAATATATGAATTATAAGAATTATAGCCATGTTGTGTTCAAATGAGATTGAAATGATAAATACTGGATTCTTGCAAGAAATGTTATAAGAACATTAGGTTCTAACAAAAAAGAACTCATTTTCAGTTTTATGTTTTGTTTTTCTTTAGTTAAATCCTAGCTATTAAAGATTTATAATCTGCTGAAAAAGAAACTCTTGCCTACCATTGGTTTTAAAGATTACTTTTGGGCAACAATTACGTGAACCACATATATTCCTTGTATCTTTCTTAGAGGTAATTTTCCATGCATAATGAATCCATCTTTTGCAAATAATTTTTGCGTATGGCCAGTCACAATTTTTGTATTACAAATGTATTAATATTTTAATTGCTTATAAGCAATAGGAAAGAGATTTATCCAGTCTACCATGGAAGTGCTAATATGATTTTCAAAAACAACTAATAGCAATAATTTTGTTGTCAATTTTATATCCTTATAATTACCTCGTAAATAAGGAGCATTTTTCTCATAGTAATCACTGCTGTTTTCAAATGGCTTAAAAAGAAGAAAAGCATTTAAGCTAACTCTTGGAACAAATGAAACTATTTATTTTGACATTTGTTGGCTGCAGCTATGGACTATGTCCTTTCCAATTCTGAAAAAGACAACTTGGAAACTCCTGTGATTAGAACAAATAATTTTAGAGGTGATTAAAATGAACCAGTTTTACGTGTCATATAAGATGATTCTAACTCTTGTTATCTCAGAGGTGTTGGGCAGTGACACTGGCAGTGCCATATGAGTACTGCATCAATCACTCAGGACAGAAGTCTGGTCAGTCCATGGGTAGGAACCAGAAACCTGAGAAATAGTTTCTTTTCCTTCAGCTCCTCTAACTACAGGAAGACCTGGAGGGTAATTTTTCTGGTTAAAGCCATGCTAGTTGGAAGAGAACCAGAATAGTTTAGGAAGCAGGTTGTAATGCAAGAGATAGTTTAGAGGAACAATCAAAAGTGATGTCCATGTAGTTATGAGGTAGAGGTTCCAGATGCTAAATACAGACAAAGGGAAAAAAAGACGATTCTAAACCCATATCAGAAAGAATCATGGAAGTTGAGTACAAAGGACTCTACAGATATATCATGTTAGTTCAAAGCTTCTTTTTAAAGAGGAGGACAGTAACCTTTAAAAGGTTAAAACACTTGACCCAGGTTGCACAGAAAGTCAGTGAAAATGGTGTCTGGGTTCCTACTATGGGGATACAGAAGAACACAGTACAAAAGAAAGGAAGTGGGTCTCTTTTCATTCTGATCTAGAAACACAAATCCTTAAAAAAAAAAAAAAAAGGTATGCAGACCTTTAAAAAAAAACAGCTGACATCACCCACAGAGCTGAACCAAATGCTGTGGTTGGTACCCAGGTTGGGCCAGAAAAATGCTCTTTGTAAAATTTTTCTTTGTTCATGGAAACCTTCATAAAATTAGTTCAGGCATGCTTTGAAATTACTTTGCACCTGGCCCAATTGCTCCTAGGTGGAAAAGTCCTAAGAGTTATTTAGGGCTTGTAAAATTGAGCTATTGGTGTTATTATTGAGCTATTAGGATTGCTCTTAGCTACCACATGCTACATAAATAAATTTTATTTTTCCTTCTAAGATAATCTAAGATAATCAATTTATTATCTTTTACTGTACTTATTACTATTTACTGTGTGTTTGCTTCTATAGTCTCCACACTGAGGTCTGAGGTGTTATATAAACTTATTTGAACTCCTAGCTTTTTTTATTTTACAGATAATAAACCCCAACACAACAGAACAAAGACAATCAAAACAAAGCAGTGAAACTGGTACAGAACTTTGAAGCCAGATACTAGGAAAACAACAATGGCTAACATATTATATCTTATTATCTTCGTAGCAGTTGTCCATTCCATCAGATATAGCAAAATCAAACCAAAAACAAAACAGAATAAAACCAATAAAAATAACATTAAATAAAGCAAAACAACTAATCAGATTAAAACAGTGAGAACAATATTGAATTTCAAAGACAAGATAGAAAGAAATCCCTACTGTTTGTTATATTGCATAGTCATCCTCCCATAGATGCTCAGACCCAGGCCTGCAAAATCAACCCAACAATACAAACATTCAGTTTCTTTTTGTACCTCAGTTGCTATCAACTCAACCCATCCTCAGAACCAGCCAATTGCTTGAGCAGGATGGGTAGTTGGTAATTCTCAGCCTGTGCACTGGTAGGTTCATAGGAAGCACTCTCTGACTTTTCCTGGGCCTCGCGTGGTGTGCATGGCTTACCAGAAAGCCTGGCTAATTGGCTGCTTGGTGGACTCCTCCCAGTCGCACCAAGATTCTGATTCTTAGGAGGTGCTGACTTTTTTCTTCCTGCAAACTCCTAGCTTTTACCTCACCTGATTTCTACATTATAACATATATATATATATATATATATATATATATATATATACTTCCTGAAGTACTATGTCCTTTTCAGTTCTTCCAAAGACAACTTGTAAACTCCTGTGATTAGAACAAATAATTTTAGAGGTGATTAAAATGAACCTTCCTGAAGTACTTACTTACTCTTCCTTTTTTTAAAATCCTAGCCATCTCTTTAAATAAATACCTGTAATTGACTATCTTTGTGTGTTATATCTCTTCTGTCTCTCTCTCCCTCCCCTACCCCTTTCTGTGAGCCCATGTTTCCCAAATGGATAAGCAAGAAGCATGTGGGAGGCTTAAAAGAGGCCGGGAGTCACACATGTATAAAAGCCAACTTAATATGTGACATAAAGACATCAGTGAGGACTGAGTAAGAAACTCCAAGGACCTATTCCTTCATAGGAAGACCAACAAAGCAAACCAAAAGTCCAAGAATCAACTTTCTTGGACTAGAAAATAGTCAAAGTTTTAAGAGAATTGTTAATCAAAAAAAAAAAAAAAAAGGTGACTGAAGCTCAGCAGGATAGACTGTGGTATTTTAATTTATTTTTACTCAGCTCATGCTTCAAAATAATCCTGACGACGGCAGTCTTTGTTCCGGTGGGGGTCCTGATGTCTGAGGAGTACTGCAGACTTTTTTCTCAGAGATGCGGTCATCTATTTTGACTTCTTGTTGGGTGAATCTCTGAAAGGCTAACACAGAGAGTTCACCTTTATTTTGCCTGATTCAGAACTTTCTCAGGGCACAGAAATAAATTCACAGAGGGCATCTGTAAAAGTTTTTCAAAAGTATATAAATTGGCCATTACTACCTGAGACAAAGGATATTAGTTGTATAACACAATAAGAAAACAAAATGCAGAGGAAAGACTGAGGAGTGTAATGCTTGGAGAATAAGATCCCTAAACGTCTTCCACATGTCTCCAGACACCTAGAAGGCCACACGTGTACCCAGAGCACATGCTCAGAAGTTATCTTAGAAGGCCCTACAGTTCCACTAAGTGCTGGCCAAATTTCAGAGTGTGCAAACAGAAAATGAAGTGGAAGATAGAACTGTAAACTGTTTGACAGATGTTGAATGTCCACTCTAATATACAAGCAGAGCCCAGCTGCAAATGCAAGGAAAATCTGTGTCTTCTCCAGGTATTTAAGATCTCTATTAAGTCATTAGCTGAATAGTAACTTTGTGGAAGACCTATTTCAGTGATGACATGTGACAAATAACATAATCAATAAAAAAACAGTTTAAAAAAACTAAGTGACTACTACCTAAAACAAGCAGCAATAAAACCTGGACAGAGTGACTAAATTATATATATTCACCTTATTATATTTGAAATGTCCATTTTTAAACAAAACTGTAATAGGCATGCAACAAAAGAAGAAAGTATGGCTTACTCACAGGGGAAAAAAAAACTAAAAAGAAATGAATATTGATCTATCCTGGAGAAATCCTAGGCACTGAATTTGCTAGACAAAGTATTTAAATCAACTACCTTCAGTGTATTTTAGAAACTAAATAAGATATAGACAGAGGACTAAAGAAAAATGAAAGAAGAATATCTCAACAAATTCAGAATATCTACAAAGGACACAAAAGATGATACATAGAAACCAAAGATAAATTCTGGGGCTGAAATAAACAATACTAAAAAAATTCACTACAGGGTTTCAATAGCAGATTTGAAGAGGCAGAAAATAGGATCAGAGAATTTGTATATAAATCAACTTAAATTATTCATTCCAAAGAACAAAAACAAAAAGATGAAGAAAAATTAATGTGCCTCACTGACCATTAGGATATCATCAGATATATCAATATATATTTGAAGAGAATTTCAGGAGAAGAGGAGCCAGAATAGGGTGGAAAGAATCCTTGATCAAACAATGCCTGAAAACATTCCAAGTTTAATGGAAGACATAAATCTACAGAACCAAAAAGCTTTACAACTTCTAAGTAAGATAAACTCAAAGAGAGCTAAACCAAAACACATTATACTCAAAATTTTAAAGCCAGAGATAATCATCAAAGCAGCAAGAAAGAAGTAACTTATCATGGTTGAGGGATCATAGTAACAGTTGATTTAAACCATGCAGACTTTAAAGAAGTGATATATCTTATTTTAAGGGGCTGGAAGATTATAGAAAAGAAATAGCAAAATGACATGTCTTTCCTTATGAGTGTTTATTTTACCCATAAATAACACTCTTCAAACAAAAGGTGGAGATTTACAAAACAGATTTTAAATGGCCTAAATACATGTGCCTTTTTAAACATGAGCCCTGCTTTTAAGCCAAAGACAAGAATAGATTAAAAGTTTAAAAATGGAAAAATATATTCCATGAAAACAGTAACAATGGGGCTGGGGATATAATTCAGTGGGGATATAGCTGATTGGCAAACTCAAAGTTCTGATTTCAATTCCCAGTACAAAAAAAAAAAAGGAAGGAAGGAAGAAAATAGTAACCAAAGGGGAGCTAGAGTGGCAAAAGTAATATTGAACAAAACATACTGTCAATTATTATGATTTAATGAACAGTGTTATATATTTATAAAAGGTCAATCCACAGAGATTTGGTAATTATAAACATATATGCACCAATGATAGGATCCCAAAATATATGAATCAAAAACTGACAGAAATGAAGACAGAATACATAATTCTACAACAATCAGAGGAGATGTAAGTACCTCACTTTCAATAATAGGTAAAAAAAAAAAATTGGTAAATCATTTAGAACGCAGAGGACTTGTAGCACACTTTAAGCTAATAGACCTAACAGACAAATAGAGAACATGCTCTGGAACTAGGTAGTAGAACAGTTACACGCTATTGTAAAAAGTACTAAATGCCTCTGAAATGTACACTTTAAACTAATTAAAAGTGTAAATTGTATGATATCTTCACATTTCATCACAATAAAAAAAAGTTTACCTATGAACACTCATCAGGAAACAAAGCATCGAAAGGAATGAAAGCTTTAAAAAAGTTAATATCAAATTACTAAACCTAAGAAAGCCATCGCCTGCACAAACAGAAGCCAAATGGAGAGATACTGGCTTGGGCAGGAGGTAGCAAGACAAAAGAAGGTGCTAAAAGTAACAGCTCTCATGAAAATTAAAACAAAAATAAAAAATAAATGAAAAATTACCTAAATATAAATATTACTGGTGTATAAATATATAGCAATGCTTTTAAAATAAGATATTCTAAAATAATTTAATGTTTTAACCTTTGTGAATGCCCAGTGTGATTTAAAGTAAACATCAATAAATTAAATAGCCTCCCAAAAGTGTGGCAGAAATGGAAGACCATATCTTCTTAAGCTGAGAATTCTTAGAAAAGCTGAGTTACATTCACATCTTTCAAATGCACGTGGCCACACCCACTTAATTTTGCATTGGTTTTGTGTCTGCCTTACTAGCTACCATTCCAAATCTAATAGTCCCAACAACATCTCTCAGGCATTTCTTTTTCCAAAGTAACCATATTTTATTTGAGAAATGGCTCCCCTTATAGTAATCTAGGTTTATGAGTCATTTTCAAAGTTACAAAGAGCCGTATCATTCTACCTTTCAGAAAATTTCTAGAATGCAAGTGTTTGTGGAGAACTCTTGATGTTCTCAGTTCTTGTAAGTCTGCTGAGTGGCAGCCAGCAAAGTCAGTGCTGCAGAATTAAAATAGGCACCGCAACTGCAGAAAAACATTGGTCATGCGTGTCTTGTATCCTGAGGAGCCAAATTTTGAAATGAATCCTGTATGCCTTAAGATTATCAAATCTGGGAGTTTCCAAAGATGGCGAACCGGTAGGTAGCAGGAGAGGGACCCTCTCTGAGAGAGACAGCTTAAATGCCAGAATAGAACACCCTGGAGAGACACAAACAGAGAGAGATGGACTCTCTCAACCCAAGAAGAAACTAAAGTGAAAAAAAAAAGCTCAAATATGAGGTCCTGGGGCTACCATTAGAGAAGTTAAGATCAGCAAGCACGGCACCCTCCTCGAGCTGCCTGAATTCCTGTCCAGGATTGACCTGACAACCTAACCACGCCAAAGTGACTGGCTTGAGTGGCGAGAGCGCGGAGTTGAACCACCGGTGTGCGTGGCTCGCCCAGACCCGGCCCTGCACGCTACCCAACCAGAGCACCGTAAATTTGCACCACAGCCACGCTGAAGTCCGGGAGCCCAGCAGTTCTCAGGGACCCGCATCAACATGCATTGAATGATGGGAATAAGACCCTCCCACAGGAAAGAGGCAACTGACTGGACAACGTGTTGGATTTGGGCAGGATGGCCCTAATTCCATAAGGAAGTGGCTTCAGTTGGTTGCTCCCCTCACCTAGTGGATTGGTGGAATCTGATTGGACTGGGCCATACCCCTGCCCGGGACCCAGTGGGTCACTACAAATTAATTCCGTGAGCTCAGCACACACTGATGCAGTGAAGGCCTGCAAAGGTTGACTGGCCCGGAGGGGAGGAGCCAGCACACACTGCCCTTGCTTGAATTTCAATATCTGATAGCCAATTGAAGAGGGCAAAAGCTCCTAGCCTGTGCGCTCTAGAGGAACTTTAAACAACAAGAAAAGGGGCTGGGAATTGCACTATACACTTGTATGGAAGGAACCAAAAACATGACGAGAGGGAGAAATAAGAAAAAAACCCCAACCCCCAACCCTGAAAACATTGATCCAGGAGAGGTAAATACAAAAGAGATTGAGGGCAGCAAAAATGCAACATCATACACAGCGGTAGCAGACATAAAGAGATATCTTCAGGACCTCGTAAGCGGGATCAAAACTGAAATATTAATTCAAATTAAACAAGAGATAAGTAGATTAATAAAAGAAAGGCTGTGCACCTCTCAAGAAGACACAGACAGAAGAATGGAGGAACACAAAAAAGGAGAGAAATGTTTAATGAAGAATACAAAAAAAACCTAGAATTCATGAAGCAGATTCAAAGAGATTACCAGGAAACTAAAGACTCCATAGAAATCTGGCAAAACTGCTTGAAAGAAACCAAAGAGAGACTATCAAAAATTGAACACAGGCTTGCAATGTGTGATCATGAAAGGGAAGATCTCTTAAAAATAACAAGGGAGCAGGCAGTGACTATACAAAGACTAGAAGATGAAAAGAGGATCTATAACTTAAGAATAAAGCATGTGAATGAAGAAGCAGGAGTTAAAACAGAGGAACTGCAAAGGCTATTCACAGAAATTATTAAGGAAAATTTCCCAAGCATAGAAAAAGGAAATGATATAGAGATGTGTGAAGCATACAGAACTCCAGCCACCTACAACCAAAACAGAACTACACCTAGACACATAATAATCAAGATCCCAGAAATTCAATATAAGAACAGAATATTAAAAGCCATCAGAGAAAAAAAACAGATCACCTATAAAGGAAAACCCATCAAAATCATGGCAGACTTTTTGACACAGACCATCAGGTCAAGAAGAGCTTGGAGTGAAGTAATTCAAGCGCTGAAGGAGAACAATCTCCAGCCCAGGTTTATGTATCCTGCAGAACTCTCTCTAGAAATTAATGGAGAAACAAGATGCTTCCATGACAAAGAGGAACTGGGAGAATTTGTGACCACCAATCCAACCCTACAAAAAAATACTGAAGGACATTTTAGAGAGAGAGAAAAAGAATATATGAGCATTTCAGGAACAGTGGCAGAGAGGCCTCAGTGAACAGGGCAGACAGTGGAGTGGAAGAGAAAAATAGACAACCAATGGCAGAAAAACAGAATAGCAGAAATAAGGCAGAGAAGATTGGCTGTAATCTCTAGAATAGATGGCCTTGAAATATTAACAGAGAGAAACACAGGCAGAGTAGATCAGGAGATAGGGTCCATTGAGGTGCTCTATATAGGGAGGCAGTGGGACCCAAAACAAACAGTGCACCCTATGGGAGTGAAAGGAGAGGAATTGTCTAAAAAGGGGAGGCAGAGGATATTGTTAAATGGGTAACAATATTTAAAATTTACATTATTCTCATCACTCTGCTTGGATGGATTACATGCTGTTCCAGTTTGTCTACTTACACTACACTTGAGGACATGGTCAGCTATCCCAAAAATAAGAGGACATATTATGGTAATCATCCCTAATTTCCTATCAACTTAATCAGAAGCCCTTTATAACTTATACTGTCTTATTATGACTGATCTTATTTGAATCTGGGTTGTTAGATTGCTACTTTGTATTGACTGATTTTATTTAAATCTGTTATGATTGATAGCATCAAGTCTAAGAGTATAGGCAACTACACTGAAGATGACAAGATTCACTAAGATACCCACTCTGTTTTGATTATTACTTGCTTTTGAAGTCTTATAATGTCCTCAATGCTTCGTTTTTATTAATTATGTTATATACTGCTGAGACATCATGGTAACCATTGTAGATCACCTTGTATTGCAGTTTTATATGACTTTTTTGCTTAATGCTTTTCTAGGAATTGTTTTGTTTTATCTTGCTTTGTTTTGTTTTTCCTGCTAATACAGAAATGATAGCTATACATGTAGAGACTCATGCATGTGTAGAGCTTATAAACAGTTTACGAGAACCAACTGTGTAACACGTGTTGAAATGAACAACTACTTTGAAGAAAAAGAGACACTACAGTACCCAGTGCTGATTCC